>JADDOH010004121.1:0-288723 GCA_016648135.1 Agrypnia vestita
GTCCGCGGGGAGTCGCCCGCTTCCTCATCACGCGCAAGGGCCTGTCCAAGCAGATGATCGGGGAGTACCTGGGCAACATCCAGGGCGCCTTCAACATGGCTGTGCTAGAGTGAGCGCCGTTTCTCATTTCATTCTATTCCTATCGGAATTGAAAACTCAAACGGTCTTCAGAGACAACAAAATTAAATAATAAAAATGGTTTATAACTTTATCTGTCCTTCCTTCCTGGGTTTCAATTCAATCCAAACTTTGGTTTGCAGCAAAGTACATCTCCTTTTCCATTCTGTTCGGTCTCCGGCGATCCTCTTCAGCTCTGTGTAGGAGGCACAATTCATATCTTGGCACACTTGCTCAAGATATTCACGGCGAGGGCGCCCTCTGGCAATCTTTCCCTCTACCATTCCCTCCAGTATAGTTTTGATCTGTATGATACCAATTGAAACAGCCTAAAACACTAAAACTTGTACATAGGATTGCCAATGAACAAAACACAAGGAAATTGAGGTACATAAAACACTTTAAATGCGGAAAAATTACCATCTACAGTCTCACCAGGACGTGGCCACGCAGTCCTCAAATCTGTTGCTGGGTGCTTTAAGGATCCTTTACGCCATGGTCTCATTCACCATTTCTTCCATCTCCTTCCCTCTCCCCTCAGAGTGACATTTTTATGATTTATATATATATTTCATGCATGCTCAGAGTATCTCGGACCCCCGCGTAACCAGATATGGTATGCTCCGGTGATTGCAGCCTTTGTCATTATTTCCAAGAATCCATTCACTTGTGATCTATTTAATCCCAGGTCCTTTAGAAAGCTGCAACCCATTTGGCTGGCAGTCCCCTCGCTCCCACCCCACACTCATACATTTTTGTTATGTATCCTTTTTGAATACATAACAAAACTGTATCCCACTGCATACAGTTTTGTTATGTATCCTTTTTTGTAGTTCTCATCCAATACACCCTTGTATTTGTGGTCTTTTGGGATGATTATCTCCCACGGAATTGTTAGCTCAATCGAGAAGAACCGTTTAAGATAACAGTGTTCTAGCGCACAGTTGATGCAATACGCAACACGGATAACATCAACACAATACATATATGGACATTTCGAAACTAACAAATCAATCAGGCTAGAACAATTAGGGCAATCGTGATTCTTACCATACCACAACTGTTGACAAAGTACGACAACTGAACACTGGTCTTCTTCTTCTTCGTGTGTCTTATCCGTTCAGCTCTCTATTTTTAATGTAAACATTATTTTAATATATGTATTTATCTATACCTATAAAACTCAATGTCTGTCTGTCTGTTCTCTATACAAATCTAGACCGTTTGTCCGATGCGATTCAAATTTTACATATTTATGGTTTAGGACCCGGCAGGTAACATAGGTGACATTTTCCCCCTATTCTTTTACACCTTCCCTCCTCCTGATATATTTTCGATGTAAATCTGTACTGTTTGATCGATCTCATTCAAAAATTGGAAACATATTCTTTAGCATGCGGCGGGTAACATAGGTGACATTTCCCCCCTATTCTTTTACCCCTTACCCTCCCCTGATATATTTTCGATGCACATCTGTACCGTTCGACCGATCGGAATAAAAATTTGGAAACTTATTCTTTAGGACTCAGCGGGTAACATAGGCGACATTTTCGCCTTTTACTCTTTCCCTTCCCGCTGATATATTTTAGATGCAAATCTATACCGTTCGAATCGAACCTTTGTTTCCCCCCACAAATTTATTTTCAACTTAATCCTTAACCCGTGCAATGATGGATATTTACAGCTAGTTATGTATCAATAAAGCCAAAATACTAGATTCACAAGTGTATTAAAAGCGGCACTTCATATCTTACGCTTGCACTGAAGTTACCAAGCCTGATATTCCTGCGAGCACACTGATGTCTTCCTCATAATGATGCAGGTGCTTTGTGAGCGAGCTGGACCTGTCCGGCATGCAGGTGGACGTGGCCCTGAGGAAGTTCCAGGCCTACTTCCGGCTGCCCGGGGAGGCCCAGAAGATAGAGCGCCTGGTGGAGGTCTTCAGCCGCCGCTACTGCTTGTGCAACCCCGACCTGGTGCAGAGGCTCAGGACGCACGACACGGTGAGCCCGCACTCCTTTCATTTAATGTTTCATCTGTATTACATAATATTTTCTCATCTAGACAGTATAAAAATTGGGATAATTAAATAATAGGTGTACCCATAAGTAATCGATTATTTTTGATGTGGAATGTTTGCTTCAGTCAAGCTCAGTAAAGTGAACGTGTAAAGACGTGTTTTATACGCAATACTATAATCCGTGGTCTTATGGCTTGTGACAATTAAATTTTTTTATTTTTATTACTGTTGTAAAATGGCGGACAATCAACTAACTGAAGAACATTTACGTCATTGCTATTTCATTTTCTATCGGGTGTTACTGCAACGGTTGCAACAAAGAAAATTTGTTATGTGTATGGAGACGTATTGCAAGAAAGTAAGTGCCAAAGTTGGTTTAGAAAATTTTCCGATGGTGATTTTGATTTGTCTGATAGCGATCGAAGTGGGCTTGATAATGACGCAATAAAAACACCTAGAAGCATATTTTTCTTAAAAGTCTACCAACAAGATGGCAAAAGGTCCTAGATAACAATGGAGATTAAATCGATTAAAAATAAAATTAAATGTAGTTGAATTCTTTTTTTGTTGCCACTTAAATAATTGATTACTTATGGGTACACCTAATATTTTCTTTTCGCATACATTATACTATTATCTTTGTTTGAGCAGTAGCACTTTGAATTGAGTAGCAGGGATTTAAACACATAGCAAAACTTTTTCTCCTTGTTTGTATCTTCTGGGATATTATGCCGTGTTTTTACGACCTTTCTGGCCTGAAACACGGCATAATACCCCAGTAGACACAAACCAGAAGATTCTTTTAGCAAAATTTTGTTTTAAATTAATGCAAAAACTGTTTATTACACTGCCATCTAGTGCTCATTTATAAAATTAGAGTTGGTCCACCATTACAATTAATTCATCTTTTTTCCTGGTGTTCACCCCTATGGAGTGTTCTTGCCACTAAACAAATATTTTATTTCTTTGTTGTCAACGGATGTTTGGGTTCATGTTTTTTCCTTATTTAAGGAATTGAAATTATAAACAATTCATTTTATTTGAATATGGGATAAACATTCTTCTGTGTAAATGATTCAATTCTGTTAGTAGTGGAGAAGGACATAGTTATTACATAATATTAACTTTTTAATTTTTTTAGTTTTTTTAGTAATTTTAAAGTGATTTGATCATTGGAAGATAATAGGGTTGGGATGTTTGGGTTTGGATTTTGGTTGGGAATGGGATATTGTTATAAAAAAAAGATCTTGAATTAAATTTGAGTAATTTATTAATGGGGCATCCAAAAAATATGTGTTCTAAATGTTCCTCGTCTATACGGCATTCACACATAGGAGTGCAGATTTTAAAAAGATGATTATCAATGCAACAGTGTCTTATTAGCATACGGCAGATATAGGAAGCTTCAAACGTATTCATTTTTGAAAACCACGGCCTGGCAAGAATTCAGGTTGTATTGCGATATACCATTTTCCAATTCAATTAAAAGATTTCAAAGTCATTGTCACTCATTGTCAAACTCACTTTGGAAAATTTATGGTTTTTTGACACCGTTTGTTAATGTGATTATCTTGGCTATGAATATGTTAATTACTCTTGTCTATGGATTTTGACTACAACAAATGTCAGTCCTATAAAAATATATTAGGTCCTTACATATGAAATTGGCGTTTTGCCGTACTGGCAAATTTGATCTCAAATATCTTCTCTTTGGTTAGGAATTCCAAATCCAAATTTATACAGCTATTTACTCATGTATTTGTGTTTTGAAAATTATAATTCATTTGTTTTTTCCTCAATTGTTTTTTCCTTTACGTCACTCAGTTTACAAAATGAAAAACTTGAAATATCGCGTTATTTACGATTACGAGTTCCACCGTGGCACCAGTGCTGCAGAAGCGGCTCGAAGGATTAATGATGTGTATGGCGACGGTGCCGCAAAAGAAAATACAGTGCGTTTTTGGTTCCAACGTTTTCGTTCTGGAAATTTCGACCTGCAGAACAAGCCCCGTGGACGGCCGGAGACCAAAGTTGATAATGAAGAATTGAAGGCTATTGTGGAAGCGGATCCATCGCAAACCACATCCGATTAGCTGCAGGCTGCGGTGTTAGTGATAAAACTGTTTTAATCCACTTGAAGCAAATTGGTAAGGTGAAAAAGCTTGAAAGGTGGGTACCTCACGAATTGAGTGAAGCAAATCAACAAACGCGCGTTGACTGCTGCGTTGCATTACTCAACCGGCACAATAATGAAGGGATTTTAAATCGAATCATTACCTGTGATGAAAAGTGGATCCTGTACGATAATCGGAAGCGCTCATCGCAATGGCTGAACCCTGCCGAACCAGCCAAACCATGCCCCAAGCGAAAATTGACTCCAAAAAAGTTACTTGTGAGCGTTTGGTGGACTAGTGCTGGTGTCGTTCACTACAGCTTTCTTAAATCTGGCCAGACGATTACGGCAGATGTCTATTGTCAGCAACTGCAAACCATGATGGAAAAGCTAGCTGCTAAACAACCGAGGCTGGTTAATCGCTCTAGGCCACTGCTGCTTCATGATAACGCTAGACCACACACTGCACAACAGACGGCTACCAAATTAGAGGAGCTTCAATTGGAATGTCTAAGACATCCACCGTACTCTCCGGACCTTGCCCCAACAGATTACCATTTTTTTCGAAATTTGGATAACTTTCTGCAAAGGAAAAAATTCAACTCCGATGGGGCAGTCCAAACCGCCTTCAAAGATTTTATTGATTCCCGTCCGAATGGTTTTTTTAGTAAAGGGATCGATGAACTACCTATGAGATGGCAAAAGTGCATAGATAGCAATGGTACATACTTTGATTAAATAAATATATTATAATAAAAAAAAATCGGCTTTATGTTCCTCCCATACTAAACGCCAATTTCATATGTAAGGACCTAATATATATAATAACTTTGAAAATAGGACCCATTTGCTTTTGCGTTCATTAATTAAGTTAGGTTATAATACGGTTAACTACTTTACATTGTTTGATGATAAATTATGTTTCCAACATCAATAATACGCATCACAGTAACTGGACCAACAGTTTCTTATAAATGTGTAATTTCAAGTATACATTATTATTAACTTTTCTCTGTTTCGTCAATTACGGACCTAGCAACAAGGCCAAAGTAGCCGATTACTTTCTGCTAGTAACGACTATTTAAATAAAGTAGCTTGTTGGTGTACTGGTCATGACGCTCGCCTACTGATCTGGTGGTCGGTGATTCAAGCCCTACACTAATAAGTTAGTTCTATCTTCATGTGACAAGCTTTTAGCTTGGTTTTTTTTTCTTTTTTTTTTTTTTTAAATAGAGATGCGAACACGGAATACGTGTCACATCAATATTCTTACTATTTTCAAACTAAGCTAAACGCTTGTGCTATGAAAATAGGACTAACTTGCTAGTCTGGGCTGAGATTCGAACCCGCGACCATTGGATCACGAGGCGAGTGTCCTAACCACAAGACCAACAAGCTACTCTACTACTTTAAAAGTACTTTAAAAAAAAGAAGTGATTCGAAGATTGGAAAAAGCGCTGACAAAAGTGTATTATATCTGATAGAGCCGATCTTACGTCGCGTCAAATGCGCAGAGCAAATGGTTCAGACAATCGTCCGCGCAGTGTGTTTAGTAAGAGTAGGTATAGGTTTTTCCATTTAATAAAAAAAAAACACCGTTTTCGTAATAATAATTCGTGATGAAACGAAACGACCTTAATTTCTATTGTGTGGGAGTAGCAATACCCGAATCGCCGTGCAGATTTAAGTGCAAAGCATGTGATGTGGGCAGCTAGCGGTGAACGGAAACTGCGGTCTTGTACGGTGCATCTCGTCCAGCAAAAAGACTGTTACGGCAATATTCCACCGCCGAGCTCGGTGATTCACTAGAATCGGAAATAATAGACATGGGCGGTACTCGCAGTAGAACAAAAGTATCGTGACCGACAAATGCGACCATTTTAGTCGTTATATAATTTCACATGCTCTATCTTGCTGCTTTTTCTATTTACGTTATTGGATATTGCTGTCTTTGCTATGTTTAGTCTAACACCGATATCAACTCTCACTTTAGTATGACACGGCCATTTTTTTACGTGACACATCCTTGGGGGTTGATTGGTTGAGTGGATATTGCTACCTTTGCTTTTTAGTTTTATTTATTTATTGGTTTCCTTGTCTTGAATAGTGATTTGTAAACAGATTTTGGAAGGGATACAACTGTATTGCTTATAAAATCTCTCATTTATTACATTCTAATTGCACCCAAAAGTTTTTTTTGTATACTGCTGTTAAAAATAAAAGGAACTGACGTTTTTACCGCATTAGATTGCGTTTTTGTTGATGTAGGCACGGTAACACTACCCATTACCAAGCTTCGCCTTAAAAGTTACGGTACAATCGTACATGTGCATGGGGAATATGAATATTCCACAGTTGAGGTAGTTTGAAATCAATCGTGTAACTTCCTTCGAGTGTTAATTGTACGAGTAGGCACTGTGTCGAAACGTCGGCCTAGGTTTCCTAGAAGAGACCATCCACAGAAAAGTAATCTAACGTGACATAAATCCAAAAAATATCAAATTCCATACACTAGTAGTCGAGTAAATTTTTTAATTAAACGTGTACCCTTACATTTGCTCGTATGTACACACACTTTTTCGCGGAGGGTGGTTTCGAGATATCTTAATCATGATCGAAAAGTGTGCATTGAATTTTTCAGTAATTTGCGTCATGACACTCTTTGCAATACGCAGTCTTTCTATTGAATTCTACCTGAAAATTAATTGCCACTTAAAAATGCATGCGAAAATGCTTTTCACCGGATTCAAATTCAAAATGCCATTCATTTAGAAATCTCCTGATAAAAAGAGCTTTACGCGGAGCTTCAATTTTTGTTGGATTCACAAGTTAATAAACTCCAAATATAAAACAGTATTTTCTTTAATAAATAATTACAACATTGTTATACACTATTTTTATTCCATGTTTGTTTCACTTGTGTTTATACAAGTACTTTTAACTGAATATTAATTATTAATACATACACAAACAAAATTCTTATTTTAATTATATCTTTATATTACTATCTTGACTATAAACCATACAATGCATTCAGGTGTTTCAAAGTCATTTTAAAATATTTAACAGGTTTCGGTACCCGTCTAATACATCTATTGTTTATTTTATTAATAAGCTAAGAAACCTTGAAACATAAAATATAGGCAGTGTTCTGTTTACACTTGTAGCCCTATGAAAAAATGGTTTAATTTTCCGTGCTAAAATAATTTTTTCTGCAAAACAAATATAAATAATACAGGCGACATTGAATATATTCTTGAACATTTAACTAAAAGGTGTGTACTTTAAATGACAAATCACATTTTAAATATTAAATTATATTAACAAGTTTGGTGAGAAAACAACGAAGTATTTTTATTGAAACGTAAAGTCAAAAATCACAGCATTTTTGTTTTAATCAAATATAATAATTGTCTGTCCGTCTATCCGTCCGTCCGTCTGTGTGTCCCCGTAACTTCGTGTAACGTTCGTAATTTCGTTCGAATTCACGACTAAAAAAACAAATTAAACCGAACCGATGGCCGAAGATGGGGCTTAAATCCCGGGTCAGCAAACCCGAAGGCGGCAACGATAGCGATGTTGCTACCGCCGAGCCTGACTTACACCTAAAAAATACAGTACTTATAGGAGCAAAGACGCGAACCGTTTCATGTTCCGCCCGGCACAATCTCAAGGGTTTAAAATAGTACCTTTAACTGCCGGCAGGGGATATATAAAAAAAAATCAAATTTTTTGATATAAATCGTTACAAATATTTCATGGATGTCGGCTATAAATAAGTAAATAGGTACTTATTCTTCAGGAACCGGCATTTAAAAGTACCGTCATTTTTGGCGGGTTGCAGCTAGTTTAATTAATAAATACTGAAAAATGCACAAGGCCCCTGAAAATGCGAATTAAATTGCAACCACGAGCCATCACAAAACTGGATTGATGAATAATATTTATAATATATGTAATTATTTGATTGCGCGCGTTCGGAAGGATGAAGTCGCGATGATGAAATGGAAAAACCTCCGGTGCAGTGCTGCAGGGTCTGACGAAAGAAAAAAACCAGTTTAGCAATGCCGACAATCGGTGGGCGACGATCACCACCGCCAGCGGCCAAGTAGCCCACTTTCCAATACATAAAAAGCGCATTTGAAGTTCGCTGACCGTACCGCGGCGACTGCGTACTACGCGCAAACATCGTACGTGAATACGTAGGTAAATCAAGCTATACTTATGCCTAGTGATGATGATATCACGTTTCAACTACAATGTGGTGAAAACCTCTAAATAATTTTTTATCAGTTGTACGTTGTACGTTGTAGGTTATGTTAATATAATATTAGTTATGTTAGTATGTAACCACTTTGGGGATTTTTAGTCTACCGGTTTCGAGACGTAACCGTCTCTTCGTCAGGACAACCAGTATATAAATGCACTACACTAGTAACGTTATCTGTATGCTGGTGTAGTGGCTGTCCTGACGAAGATACGGGTACGTTTCAAAACCGATAGACTAAAAATTTCATTAAGTGGTTATTAATAACATAACTAACATTTTGTCAGAATTCCTGTCCACAAATTAAATGTTTTAAATATTAGTAATAACATATATTTTTCTTTCTATTAAGAAAAAAATTAAAATATAGTTAGTTATAATCGTAAATAAGATTCGTTTTCATCTTATAAAACAACGAAAAAACGGGAAAATACAATATAAATTAAAAAAGTGCATAACATAATTTAATTTGAGGGTTTAACGGTTAAGGAAGCAAGGGAAATGAAAATAACGTAACTTATAATTTACGTATATCAAGATAACGTAGCTCGGGGTGTTACTGTTTAAAATATATAGAGGAATATATTACGGGATTTTACTTATCCCTGTGGATTGTTATAGTGAGAAGAAAATAGACCATAAATCTCAGATGAATGGCCCAAAACCTACGTATTTATGAGACTAATAAGCTACATATATTTTAATTGCGTATACAACACGTTTTACGCACATATTCAGAATAGTTTATTTTATTTTGCCCTTATTTTTATTTTCGTTTTATTGTTTTTGATTATAATATTATTATATGATTATAATTATCTTCAAACCTTTACATAGCAGGATTAAATAAATAATTAATAGTTACAATACATAATACTAAAACTTTCTGGTCATTTGTCTTCATCCATCAATTGCTATCGAGCAATCTATCTCATCTATGTAAGTAAACCATTATTCACACTATCCACTATTATGTCATTTAGTCATTTAATTGCTGGCGTAATCAAAGCTATAGTACCACAAGACGAGATGAAGTTATTAAAAGCTAATCCAACGACCATTTAGGCTCTACAAGTCTAGACACCCAAGACCAATTGGATTCGTCTGGTTGCGCCTTATCTTTCATATTAATCGATGTGTGACCAGCTTACACGAAGATTAATGAAGATTTCACTAGTCGCAGCCGTATTTCGTAACAAGTTTTTTTGATATTTTAAAGTTAATTACACAGGTACACACATTTGACGGGAAGGTACAAAATACAATCAAAAAACAAGGTGACTATAGAGTACATAGGTATCGAGCAAATCCGTAAGTTAAAGTAATAAGAACCCTCCTATCACACCTACACTTTAAACTGATAGTCGACGCGTGTACCAAGAACCTGATATCCTTTTGGTGAAGTTTACATCATTCCACGAGAAATAACACACAACTCATCGCAGTGGCAGCGGGGGGGTTAAGTGCTTGTCTCCTGTCATACTGTTCCTGCAGGTTTGCGTGCTCTAGCTTCTAGGGATGGAAGAGGAATTCAATGAGAGTAAATGTTCATTCTAATCGGAAGGGTAGAATGAACATTTTCTGTGGAACATACATGGCATTTAAAGTGACATCGTCATCACAATTTAAACCAGACACCTCGTGTCATCCTGACGTCCCGCAGCCGCTATAATTCTAATACTCTACTTACTAACCTATCATGCTGTTTCCGCAGGACTAAGCGGAGAGGATATTACTAGTGGCAGGCATAATATTCTGTCCTGACATACCATTTTCATCCCATACATCACCTTATGAGGTACGCTCGCCAATTATTAAAGCTTCTAGCGGAGTTGTCTCGCCATTATCTAATTTATCTGACAGGATCAGATCATTCATGTAAAAAGCTCGCCTCATATTTTTATTTTCCTTTCCTCATTTATACCTACCATCTCAACGATCAACGGTCGCTCTTACTTTTTTAAATTTATCTTTATTAATTTGAAAACATGTGCCCGAGTGATCATCGCATTCAGACTATTTTCATTCAAGTTTTTTTAGTAACCAACTCTATATTATTTCACCGAAACAATTTACTGAGCGATGATGAGGAGCAAATGACAAAAGCGAGAAATGATATTCACATTTCAAACTAATTTTTTAATCATTCTTTGAGCATTAAACGATTTTTGCATTTATTTTCCACCTTATTTTTAGGATATTGTAGGACATAAAAACAGATACACAAAGTCAAATGTATAAAATGGGGGTATTTCTTCAACAACGACGATACGTGTGCATTGACTGCGCGTGTGCGCGATTCAACTGTAATGCAAACAGTATCGAGTGACCGCTGTGATAATTTATTTATTTACGTATCTTTGGGAAAGTCATTAGCGAATCTTTAAATTAACATCAATTCAATAATAAGAAATAGTAAATGATGCCAGGATTAGGACAAAGGACGAAGGATTGGAGTAGGTGCGAAGGTAAATTGAATGATCTTGTTTAGGTGCGGTGTGAAATTGGTTTTCATTTTATGTCCCGTAACTCAAGCTGATGAATTTGTGGATCTGTAGACGATAGAGTTGTTCTTGCAAAGAGGGAGATGAAAAGTAAATGAACAACTGCTGCTGCGATTTTGGATATTAAATGATAGGCGTTGAAGGATATCAGGACCATCAACTAGTATTAAAATATATTGTATTAAAACAAAGCAATTTTCACCAGGCTTGGACTTATCCCTAGTCCACCAAACAAAGGTGTGGGTCGAAACCCCCGTCACCCGCGCAAGATGGCGGCCCTGCGCGCCGCGTGACGTGTCGGGTGTCGATGACACAATAAACGATAAACGTATTCCGGAACCGTCTGTAGAAAGCCGAGACTCGCGTGAGAGCTGAAGAAAGTAGCACCGGCCAGCACGTTCATGTGTTGACTTTTTAGAATCCATTTGCCTTTGCCGCACCGGAGCCCCCAATCTCTGATTATAAATAAATATGCTAATAAAACTGAACGTTCCCCCTATTATAAGGATAATAAGATTGGATCGTGATTGGAGATTGTAATCCCTTACTTACTTATGTACGCATAAAATTTATTAAAGAAATCTTTAACCCCCCCCCCCTACAATCATAAAAATAACAGATCACAATAAATTTATACCTTAAATTAAATTAAATGCATACCTAGAGACATCTACCAGACACGTAATATGATCATGAAACGTTTGTGAACTTCAGTTCATACTAATAATATTATAGTTAATAATAATACAATTTCACAGTTATTTCTTCATCTTCTTCTTTTCTTAGGGTTTTTCTAATTCACTCACTACCCGCGACAGGTAGGTATACTATCATCGCAGAACTCTGGGTATCCATCTGTCTATTCCCTGTCTGGCAACTTGACCTGCCCATTGCCATTTTAATTTGGCAATACGATATACCACATCAACAACTTTTGTCCGTCATCTGATTTCCTCATTTCTGATTCTATCTAGCATTTGTCTCACCATAGATCGCTGTGTACATCTTAGTTATGTATGGTCCTTCCGCCAGCTTCCACAGTTATTTTAATAAATATTTATTTACTTATATTGAATCACTGTTTGTATTCAATTGAATTCTGTATTATTTGGATTAATTCATTTTTGTAATTAATACTTGCAGATTTATAAAATCTAACTACCTTATTTGTCTTAAATGTATACTTATACTTCTCTATACACGAGTCTTTGACTCATATAGAGAAGTAAAAAAAAACATTTCTTCAATTTTAAGTGTTTTTATTGTATCACCATGAGTAAAAAAAACAATAAATAATATAAATGAAAATTTGTCAAATATCAATACATGAGTTACATTTCACGTAATATTTGGATATTTTGGACGAGGAAATTAATAGATTTATGTGGAACAAACTGATTGATACTCTAAATGTGGAGACCTGTAATTGGCCATCTATATTATATCAATGTTTTTTTATGCTTCTTTTTTTTGTGCTGTTGGTCTTCCATGAACATTAAATAAATAAATAAATACCTTTTAAAATAATCAGTATTTATTCAGAGAATATTCATCGAGTAAAAACTGTGTGTCCAGTCCTTTTGTAAAAAAAATGTAGTTGCGACGATCGATTCGTTACAATTTTATCAAAACGTCGAAAATCGCCGAAATGACGCGCGTTAGATAAAATAATGATCTGAACAGTACCGCAGAATTCACTTACGGTAATGTGAAAACATAAACAGAAAACCCGCCATAGAGTGCGATAGATTTAGTACACAATAATGATATTTTACGATATTTATTTATATTTTAGGGTGTCTAACTGTACATTCTGAGACAACAAATGTTTATGTTGTGTGTGAAATGCCTCTTATGTCAAGTGTAATAATAATTGTATCAGGTGTTTCGAAAAGTTCTCTCGTATTTTTCTTCCAAGAATAACCACACGTAGTGTAATAGTAATACAATGCTTTGTTCTGATTATGGAATTTCAACTACCACATAAAATATACTTTAAAATGTATTTTTATTATTATTATTATTTTATCACGCTTATATTAGCTTCATCTCTTTGTCTGTCTGAATGGAATCTTATAATCGATATTTCCCCCCTTTCCAATGTCTAATCGAGCTGAAATTTGGCACACAGACGTATTATCAATGACAATACATCAATGAATTTTATCAGATTCACTAATTCATTAATAAATCCATCGTAAATAATAAAAAAATTATATTGATAATTAGTTTATGAGCTCACCAAAAATGGCGCTAGATTAAAAAGTTGAAAATTATATTGCATGAAAAAATATATTAAAAAAAACAAAATGTACTAAAGGTACTAAAAAGTAAAAAATAATATTTCGGCCAAAAAGTTTTTGCCTCACTCTCCAAATAAAAGCGTGGGCGCTTTCTGTCAAGCAACAACAATATTGCGAACGCCCACCTTTTATTTGGAGAGTGAAGTAAAAAAATATATTTTTACTTCTTCGTACAAAAGTAACATGAGCATGTTTTTTTTCATGTAATTAATTTCTACGTACGATATGGATATCTTCTCAAAAAGTTATGAACAAGACAATTCCACCAAGACCAGAATAAATGGAAATTCGCGAATATCCGATTTGATTTAATATACTATAAATTAAACTGCTGAATAATTAAAGCCCCCCACCCCCCTCCCTCCAACAATGTAATTGTGTTTCAATTAATTAAAATTTTATAAATATTCATGATTAAAAAAATGAAGTTTTGTATACGTAGCTTGTATGTTTTCGTGTTTCATTTTTGAAGATGGATTGCATATTAGACTAAAACTGTAGACTAAATCTGTAACATTCTGTATACATATTTATTTAATGAAAAATGATAAGAAATTCTCAACGCGTAAAGTGTAATGACCGCATTTCTTTATATTTTGACCTGTGACAAAACAATACATTTATTATAATAGGCGTAATAATGTACATATATTGTATAGATAGATAAGTTTTAAATACCTACATACTGGCAAAAGTTCAGCTTTAAATAATAAAATATTTTATTATAAATTACTACACACACTATATATTACATAAGATGATGCTTAATTATCCGCCGTTTATTTCGGTTATTTTTTTTAATTGATGTTTTATTGACATTTGTCAGGGTTAGGAAATTAGAATGCGCATCGAAAACCATACACATATACTCCACATTATGCCGTACGCATCCAGAAGGGTGAAAAGCTGCTGAGTCATTTCGCAATCTCACCGATCTTTTCGGCGAAGAAACGATTAGTGAAAGGGCATGCCGAGTGGTTTGTTCGCTTCAATATTTTTATTAATAAACGGTAGAAAAGTAGGTATGCATAAACAAACCTAAAAGAACAAAATATAAATTTGCTTCCTGCAAAAATCCATATGATAAAATAATTTAAAAAAATAATTATCCAGGAAGAAGGCAAGGAAAAAATATGTATGATTAAAGCCTCGATGGCCAGTTGAAGAATCGGAGCAGTGAGAATGACATGGAAAGGTTTACTGATAGATCGACTATGACATGATGATGATGATGATGATGATGATGTTGAGAAAATATGTTGTAGAAAGAAATAATGATTTTGAAAAATAGACATCACATTTTATAAAAATGAACAAACAGATCAAAATGCCCATCGAAGTCTGAAAACTTGTGTTTTGTCATTATTATCATGAGTAAATGAAATATTTGGTCAGGGGTCACTTAGTAAATAATTAACTATATGCCTACTTATTTTTAGTACCAAAATAAAATATATATACGACGTTATTTAAGTATTATGGTAGAGTACAAAATATTTATTATAGAAAAATACGCCAGAAACAAATATATATCGTAAGGTCCTGAAACAATAAGTCATTATTTGCTTAGATAGTTTTTTGACTAAATCCATTATGGTCCCATGGTCCATATAACAGATCCGTCTGAAAATAAGTATTTCTCGAAATAATTTAATGTTCTGATTACAAAATTAAAGATAATTGACGCTTAAATAATATCTAAGTATTAAATAAAATATTACACTTTAAAATTTCGACTAAATCCAAGATTATGATCCTCAATGCCAATTTTTTTAATTATTTTAAATATTTTTTTGCATATTTTAAACTAAATATGTATTAATTTAATTTTATTTACTTACACGCCAGAAATAAAATATTTACGTGACCATTTATATTTATTATAATTAATACTGTGAATAAACAAAAAAAATAATCCGCGATGCTCACATACATATCTTTAATTTCAAGATTTTGCTTAAAATCAGATCACACAACATTCATCACATGGCATATTTATATAATATTTAAGTACGGATATGTTAATAAAAACCTTCGAAACGTAATATACGAAATAAAACAAATCTCACCGTGAAAGCATAAATCCCTTTGCTGCTGTGGAAACACAAATCACTAAAAATCACTAGTCCACAAATAAATTAATCCTCTTCCAAACACTTTTTTCCCTTTAAAACTGTCATAAAAGTTTTGAAGCCATTAAAACAAATTAAGCAATACAAAACACGGTCCCCTTCATACCTAACAAATAGGTATTTCAAACAGCGATAAGTTAGTTCGGTATTCCACACACTTGTGCAATTATAATGGATACCAGTCCAAATCGTTGACAGTTCGTCGGGAGTTTGCTAAAATAGCTCGATCGTAATTTTCTTCTCCACTTTCCAACGATCACAACCGTCGTCTTCGAGAGCAGCCACAACACAGGCTACGAACGGGAACGCGAGACGAAAAAACGCGAGCGGCCATGTCAATCTCCCTCCAATTCGTTTAAAATATCCGCGTTCGCGCGTCCGTGAATCACCTCACAAAAAGTGACACTGTCTCAGTAAACAACCAATTCGATTCCCCAATGGCGGTGTTCGCGGAAGACAGTTTCGAAATAATTGCGAGAAAAACAAACAAATCAACAAAACACTCGCATTTACGCAGCTTTCATCTTAAAATCTTGAATTTGTATATTCTAATGCTGTTTAAATATAATTGATCAACCGAATGCGAAATTATTATCAATTTTACAGGTTTTAAGTAGTAAATATACTAGATTTCTTTCTGGTTTCGAGTTGAAACTGTCACGATCCAAAATGTCGCCCTCGTTCGGAAATGAAAGACAAAAGACTGGTGACAGTTCGATTTTCGAACTTTGAATGAAATCTCTCCGCAGGTAGGTGCCGGCCGATTGGAAGATCCGGCTCGTATGCCGGTTTAACACAGTTTTCTGAGCCATACTGACCGACTTTCGCGTTGGGTGAGTGGTTAGCGCTACACGCAGGTAGGTACCTACCTCTGTTCTGTGTCTGCCGAGAGCCAGCGGAGAGAACGCGATGTTATGAGAAGAAAAGAAAGCGGCCGACTGCTGCCACAATGCGAGTTAATGCATCAATCCAGTACTAACGCGGAATTTGGAAGAAATTTCGGCGATCCGGGCGCTGTACTAAACTACGTTTTGTTTGCAATACTTAAAAATTAAATGGAAAACAAGTTAATTTCACTGGATCCTAGCTAGATACTGACATGAAAGTTTCCAGAGCATACTTATTATAAAGGTACGATCCACGCTATATGTTGCTTTTTTTTAATTTTTCGAATTTTGGATAATTCTTCTGAAGGAATATTTTCACTTTATGATGGCATAATTAATTACAATTTATAGAAATAAACTTTGTTTACAACACTTTTTTAAAAAAAAGTGGTGTAAACATAGTTTATTTCTATAATTTATAATTATAATGTCACCACAAAATAATTTTGCTGTGTTTGAAGAAGAAGCATAATTAATTTATTAATATAAATATTATTTTAAGCTTTTTATATGGGAAACATGTGTGGAAGTCTTAATAGGGTGGCAACTGGGCTTATGACCTGTATCAGCCGGTTCACTCATCACTTAACACAATGCGTTCACCAATACCACCGTAAGACCAATATCCTCAAATTATAATTTTTTTAAAGTTGTTATATATATATATTATCTAAAAATTATCACTTTGTAGACAAAATCCTGAAGTTCTTCTAAGAATATACATTAAAAAATATTGTTAATATAATTAATTAATCATAAGCAAATAAAAAAAATTTACCATTTTATTAGATACTAAATCTACACAGTTCGAGTACAATGTTCCGTTCTTTAAGATAAGTATTATAAAAGTTGAAATATAGGTAAACATTGGGATAGGCTCAAGGAAAGAAGTTGGAAGGGGAAGGAAAAGAGTAAATTAGGGTAGTACATTGTCATTAGACGGGGAAAAATGGCCATGTGGGAAAATATTTATTAGAGGATTGTTTAACAATTTACTCTGATTATTAACTATATTAAATTTAATACAAACACTTTTTTCTGATTTCAAGTATGCGATTAACAATTCAAAAATGCTTGCCTTTAATAAAATTTCCCCGTCCACTTTCATAGATCTTCTAAAAGGTTTGAACAAGGCCATCCTAAACTACTAATTTACGCTCATAAATTATTCAAAATCAACTATCCCGCAGCAGACGCACTTCATAAACATGGTATCAAACATAATAATTTCGTCGTCTGTCCGTCCATCCGTCTGTCTGTCCTCGTAACTTCGCGTAACATCCGTATTTTCGTTCAAATTCACGGCTAAAAAACGAAGTTAAACGGCCGAAGATGGGACTTGAACCCGAAGATGGCAACGATAGCGATGGTGCTATCGCCGAGCCTGCATTACCCGTCAAAAATACAGTACAAAGACGTGAACCATTTCATGTTCATGGGTATCGGCTATAAATAAGTAAATACTTATTCTTTAGGAACCGGCATAAGCAAAGGCAGCAATATCCTAAAAAAAAATTGCAATCATCAAGGATTTTTAATCTAGAATTTACTGAATTCGAGATTTAATAGGGAATATAGCCTATAAATATATTGGAAACATGATTTTGGAAGGGATAGATGTATAAAATATAAAATTCAGTACATTCTAAATTAGTAATCCTCGGTGACTGCAATCAAAACATTTTTTTTAATTTTGTGGATATTCCTGCCTATGTAATAATGTAAAAATATCCCACAAACGATGTAAAAACTTTTCCATAGTAGCCTGAAACTTTTATGTACAAACCGTCAAAGAAGAATTATTTCAAAAATAGAGTCTTGAACTGTGTAACCCGTATGTAAAGTAGCAAAAAACCTCTCAAAGGCCTTACGTAGGGTTGTTCGTGAGGGTTGGAATAATTGAATAGAAAAGGGAAAATCCTTAAATATTTAATGCTTGACCACGAACGGGTACAAATGTCTCCAACGTAAATCTCGATTTTTTAAAACAAGAAAAATGTAAGCAATATGCTTCTTTATAACCGGATGTGTACAATCTGGTAATAATTAAGCGTTGCAGGAAATTTTTATTTTATTTATTTATTTAATTGATAATACATATAATTTATTTTATTACAATGATAGCAAGCAAACATTAACAATTCAATTTTTTTATACGTCATACCTCACCAAAAAGAATTACAATTCCTGTGTGTGCTAAATTTAGGAATTTTTATATTATTCTCATATCTACTCGAGTGACATGTTTGTAAATTATTAGTCTTCTTTTCTTTAAATATTTGTAATATCTAATATTTCTTATAAATGAAGTCTACTGTGTTAACTTTAAATATGTTAAATAATGTTTCAGTTCTGAATTTTTGGAGTTTCTTTGAAATAATTTTAATAATTAATCATTGGATTATCCTTCTGTGATTTATTGTGATCGCGTATGACCCTCCCCATCCAACAATACCATATTGCAGCAAGGATTGTATAGTACCATAATATAGCATTTTTAAATTATTAGTTTTTATAACATTTCTAAGAAAATGTATTTAGAATAGGTACATAAAAACATTTTCTTAGTCGTTTGACTAGTTGGCAGATATGAAATTTCCAATTTAAATTTTTTATCTATATTTAGGTATACCTGAATATTTTAGTTGGTCAGTTGTCTTAAGTATTGAGCATTTGGCTACAATCAATCGTATTACATTTATTTACTTCAATTTATTTACATCTGCATTCGCTAAATCATTTACTGTATTCCAGTTAGGACCTCCTAATATAATAACGGTGTCGTCAGCGTAAGATATCACATTTTCGTTTAGGCACTGTGCAAAAATATCGTTGACGTAAATGATAAATAGTAATGGATCTAAAACCGTGCCCTGCGGAATACCGAAATTAACTCGTTTCTGGTTCACTGTAGACATCATCTACCTTGAAAACCAGAGGTCGCCGGTGTAGATAGGTCCGTATCCATTCAATAGCCCTTCCCCTCAGTCCCACGCTACCTAATTTATCGTGTGGAAACACTATCGAATGCCTTTTTTAGGTCAATAAAGATTCCCATACTTTAACGATCCTTTCAATGATTAAAAATAAGACTGGATTGTTTAGCAATCGCATCCTGCGTGCCTTTATTTTCCGTAAAGCCGAATTGGTTCTCATTTACAATATTATTACAGTTTATAAAACTATTCATCCTCTTTTTAACAACTTTTTCGGAAACTTTTGCTATATTTGAGATTACTAAGATAGGGCAGTAGTTATTAATGTCCTCAGAGTTATCAGATTTAGATATTGGTGTTATTATTATTTGTTTATATGTGGAAGGGAAGATTCCAGTTTTTAAACTTTTATTTATTATATACATTAATGGTTTTGATATTTGTTTTTAAATATTTTTTTAATATATCAACGGTTATACCATCAAATCCTGGAGTCGATCCCCCTGTCATGCCGTCAATTATATTTTCGATTTCATCCCCTATAGTGTTTTGAAAGATATCAGATATATACATCACCCAGGCTTGAGTAAACCACATAGATTAATTGTGATCTCACGGAGAATCGAACCCGCAACCCTCGGTGTTAGGAGCCAGTGTCATACCCACTGGGCTACAATGGCCGCAGCAATCTTCCGAGCAACAATTCTAATTTTGAGAAAAGCATAACAATCATGTCTTACCGCTATTATATAACATTGAACAATCTGTCACATTTGACGATTGATACATGTATTGATGTTTATCTTTGAAATATTCCCGTCCGTACCTACATACATCCCGTCTAATTTGTGTATTAGAATTATAACAATATTGTTATCCATAGAATAAAGGGGATCTTTTGCTGTCGAAAATAAAAATTCGTTATACTTGTATAAATGAAATAATATATTTTTCTTAAACGAAGAAGATTTGTTGTGATTTGCATTACGTAACATTATTGGCAATGCCCACTGATGAGATTTTTGACTCAAGGCAGAAAGAAATTGTGCGAGATTCTTTGAAAACAGGTCTCAGAGATTCGCTCCTACTCCGAACTTATAATCAAACAACGTACTGATCCTCGTGTCAGGAAAAAATGCAAAATTTTAAACCCTCACTGTAAAAAATCCATAAGCCCTATACCATCGACAAATATATTGTTAAATAGAATAAATATGTTGTTTTCTAACACATTACTCAACTCTGCGCACTGGACACGTAAGAGGCAATAAATGTATAGGCCATAACATAACGCATCCATGCCTGCTTTTTACCGTCGTCGAGGGAAATATTGAAGGCAATAATCGTAGAGGCCGTCCGAGATCAAGCTACATAGACTAGGTTATCGGAGATGTGCGTTGTAGAAACCTAGAAATGAAGAGGCTGGCAGGTGACAGAGAGGAGTGGAGAGATCGAATGTTTGGTGCAGACCAATCTTCAACCCAAAAAAGTAGGAAAATATTCAATTCAACGAGATTCTTTTACAGATTCAAGTAAAATTATAAATAAGCAGTAAAATAGAAAAATCATTCATATGAAATTGAGTATTGTATAAACAGTCAAACACGTATTACGTCTAATATTTTAAATTGTCCTTTTCATAAGATAATGATTATTTAATTAATTTTTGTTTCTCAGAATCATTAGTATTGTACAGATTTTTTACTTGTATGCTCTGCACGCCGCTGAAACAGTTCATGACATAGATCAACATAGAATCTTGTTAACTATAGCTGTCGTCCCGACGATTTTTAATGATCTTCGTCAGTTTTTTAATTCCCATTTTCTTTCATTTCAACCGCTGTGCAGCGCTCGCTGATATTCCCGCTTAAATACTTGACTTCCGGTTCGAATAGGCACAGCGGCGGGCACAAGGGATGTACCCGAGCCGTAAGGGATGCCAGCCGAGGGGGTGTACCCCGCGCCGCCACTGGAGAGCCCGGAGGGCTGCGATCCGAGTAAAAGGAATTTTTTATGCCCACTTAAATACGAAGCTGATTTTCAGTTCAAAGCCAACGCGATTCTAAAACTTTTGCAATGAAAGGACTCCGCTACACTTATGTATAATTATTATTCAAGAGGAAAATAATGCGCTTGTTGGTGTAGTAATTGAAATGAAAATAATGTTTGTCCTATTTTCATAGAACAAGTGCATACTTTAATTTATTTTTAATGAGACACTAACATTAATTACAAGTGTCTTCAGCCTGCTCTAGCAACATGCATGTACAGGGTTATTTGAAAAACATAAACGGCCTCGCAGGACTATATTTCTGCCTTGATTATGAGTCGAAAATGCTCAAGCAGCCATGACCTAATATAAATAGTTAGCAGCTTTTTCCATATTTCTATTTTTTTTTTTACAATCACATTTTTTTTTAATTGAAAAAAAAAATTACAAATCGTTTAATTATCATACATTTAGAATTAAAAAGTGGGTTGACTATAACCTTCTATCACTAAATGCCGATAAAACTATGTAGGTATATTCCGTACAGATGAATTATAATTTCGCCTTTAGCGAACTGTGGCATGTCGATTGTGAGAGACCAGTATCTTTCTTCAACATGTATCGAAGCTGGACGAAAGCGGACTACCAGGATGGGATATATTTCATTATATTTCTACTGACAATTCTAGATCACTCTCTTAAGAATGGTTAGCATTATGTGATTATCAAATCTAGACAAACTCAACGAGAAATTGTTTAAAAAACCTTATAAATATAGGAATAATTTTCAATAGTGGACAAATCAAGACAAGTTTATTTTCAAACACCGCCAAATCCATTTTAACCACTCACGTCGTCGCCAAGGCAGTCATCTTACGATTTTTTACGTTATTTCGTTATCGGAATGATCACATGTGAGGTATAAAAGCAAAGGCAGCAATATTTAAAAAAAATGTTTTGAATGCAGTCACCGAGGATCGCTTATTTTAAATGTATTCAATTTTAGATTTTATGTATATATCTATCTATAAATGAATATATGTTTCATATAAAATCTCGAATACATTATTTACATTAGTAATCCTCGATGACTGCATTAATTTTTTTGGATATTGCTTCCTTTGCTTTTATACCCCACACATTTCACCATCATGCCGCGTAAAAGTATGAAATTGTCGTTTAATCATTATTTTTCACGTGTTGTCAAAAAGTGGATTTGACCATATTTGAATATACCTCCTGAAGTATCCATCACGTTATGTAATTATAGATATATAAAATGAATAAGATCACTAAGCGTATGTGTGGCTAAAGGCCGGTTGTTTCAAGTTGGATCAAAATAAAAGTTCGTTTAAAGCATGGATTTTCGCGTTCTCCACCAATCAAACGATCTTTCAAACGAACGTTTCCGTGAAAATCTATGTTTTTTATTCTAATCCAACTTGAAACAACCGGGCCTAATTCATGAAAGAATGAACAAATTTTTATTATATTCTTCTTTTTCTTTCATTAGATCTGTCGATCTGTGGTACAAAAAACTACGCCTCCTGGCATAACAAGGTCTTCGTATTTTCTGTGTCATTTAGTCATGTTTAAGTGATAGAGATTATATTATTGTTGCAATTTGATATTTTTTCGTAGAACACAGTATTTTTTTATCGTAATTCTCTCGCATTATATTGCATTGAAACTTGAGATCATTTTTGATGTTTTCGTATCAGTTATCAGAAGGTCGAAATATCACTCAATTTTTAAGGCACCAATACCTAGTATACCCAATTGTCCAATCCAAGTTTTTTGAAGTTTGACAACGTTTTGTTCGTCTACGGGTGGCTGCGCGTGGCCAAAATGTCAGCCGCATTCTCACAGTTATCTCCTATTTTTTCTATTCATTGTTACTCGCTACAGGTTTGATGTTTTCAATTGTCCAAGGAGTTTAAGATGGTCTTTCGACATCCTGGTTCCCTGGTAGTGCGTTTGTTCAATGATTGTCCACTGTGTAAGGTTATTTTTTCACATATCTAAAACTTTTTAAATATTTATTTATATATACTTATATGTTTATCTTCAGTTCATCGATTTGTAGTTTCTGTTATATATAGCAATATATTAAAAATATTTTAAAGAAAAAATAATTCTAAATACCATTTTTGTATTTTTTCCGTTGATAAATCGTTTCGGTCATGGTGAATGTTCATTGTTCATTTGAATCTTATAACAATGAGTAAATAATAGCATTAATATGCAAGGTTTATATTATAACCAAAGGTAAACAAGTAATTACCTGGCGTATAAAATAATATGTATTTTCTATAATTTATTTGGGACTTGATAATGCTTTCTTATTATAAAAAAACAATTTCCTGAATACAGTGTCTTCTCAATTATCCGGGATCACATTAATTACCATGAGTCAGGGAAATATTACATTTTTTTAAATAAGACATCAAAAATATTTTGATTACTTAATTTATTTTAATGAGCTTTTTTACAAGCTACGTTATAACTGTCCGGCGACCGACAAGCTATTTAAACTTAAAGTATGAATAAAAAAAAACAGTACATCTGCTGGACCTTATAGATTCTTTATAAAATCAAAAATTTCTTGGCCTTAAACATTAGTAAATCCGTAGTCTGTTAATTACGAAAACTATTGCAAATAATAACTGAAAATGAAACTTATAAAATTGCGAACGGAAGTCATATAATCCACATACATATTTTTTTAAAACACTCATTGTATTTTAAGCATGATTTTGAGAATGATGTTAAAAAAACATAACTTAGCATATTGGTTATAAAAATTCAAAAACAAGGTGGATAAAAACCATAAATACTACTTCAAATTTTTTTATAGATGTGTGGGCGATTTTGGGTGGAATTGTTGAACGTTACATAATGTAAAGTGATCACTTAAGACAGCCATATGATGGGTCTTAAGCCGCATAATCACCCAAAGACTTCATTCATGCTTTTACATATAAATAGCTTCGTCTGTGTGAGACATCTATAATATATGTAGACACTCATTGTTATTTAGGGACCGGGGATGATCCAGACCTCACTTATTTACAAAGTGGGCGGACGCATCGCGTTAAATTTTAAATCGCCTAAGTGATATCGAAAGCCTACTTGAACCAACAGGAAAATAGATAGTATCCTTCTTGATGACACAATGTAGCGAAAACTGCGTAACAACATGAGCCAAAAAGTGAACACGAAAAACAACTCTTATGTTGTCATATTTTTTTAAAGAAATTTAAAAGTTTTATTTTTTCCTAGCCACCCAGGAAAATCGCTTCTCAACTGTAATTCTAAAATATTATCTTTGAAATAAATTTATGTATGTACGTAGATTGTTTTAAATATATTGGTCTACCTGAAGTAGGTACTTTAAAACTTTAGTTCATAGTAACTAAATTTTAAAATAGTTTTAATCTAGTAACATTATTTGTCGGATAGCTTATTTCGTGATACGGAAAATCCATTAAAATTAACATATCAAATCCTATTGTTCTACATTTATATCAATTTTATTCCACAAATTTAAAATCATAGGGGTACCGTTTTTTCTAGTACTTGCGTACCTGTGGATATCAAACTTCTATTCATTTCTAGAATATACGTTTGTACAATTTAAAAAAAATACGCAGCAGTAGTTACATTTCATTACATTACGTTAACATTAATGAGCGTAGTCAATTAGATATAAATAAGATTTTTAATGTATAAAATTGGCAAATACTTTTACCGATGAGAGAATTAAAGAAAGTACTTACGTATATGTAGTTCCAAAGTGTATTCTAGGTGGTCCATGCACTCTCGAACCATCTATGCTTTATGCCAATCAATACTTGTGTACGTCTGCTTATATGGAGGGAAGGGCCGACTAAGCGCTTGTTCAAACACAGCGGGAACCGTGCCGTTTCAGAATCGCATGAGATCCGTGCGGGTCTCATTTACCTAGGTTTGTATGTGATCGTTCACACACAACCGCTGCGGTGCCCGTAACCCAACCGCTAGAAAATAGACCCGCACGGCGCCCGCACGATCCTATTACTATGGGGCCTTACGAGAGCGTTCAGTCGCATTGCGGGCACCGCACGATTCCATGTCACAACAGGAGTACGCGTGGATTATATTCTCTTTTCTATGGTTATGGATCGCTTTGACACTGATTTATTGATGAAGTGATGAAGTGGAGAAAAGACCTGTAATATGGGAGAAAAGACCTGTAATAGTGTGAGGATTACTCAAATATGCCAAGAACCAAGCTTGGCAGGAGTTGGTGGAGATATTTGGAAATGGTGGAAAAAAAGAGTATTTTAAAGAAGTAGGTATTTATTCACCAAAAATGAACTGACAGAATGATATTTATGTGTCTTGCCATGGAACACGGCCGTCGTTAACAAAGTAATGAGCGAATATATCTCTGATATTCAAAGATGGAGAACGGCACCAGAACTGTCAAACTGACGTTTATTTTCGCGCGCACAAATCGCTTATTAACCGCGGCTGTGTGAACAGATGACACAAATCGCGTGTTTTGAAACGCAATTCTGAAACTGAACGGTTCCCGCTGTGTCTGAACAAGCGCTAAATGTCGCCTTGGTCAAAAATGTATTTTGCTTGTATTACATTTGAATAAACCTTTTAGCTAGTTTCTCATCAGAACTTACTTTCAAAGAGTACGCTTTGCGCAACTAAATATTATACACTATTTCCTACAAGACCCGACGAATATAACGGTCTTGATCATTGTTATGACATTAGAAATAACATGAACAATAAATTTAGTATATTTACTTGAGATGAAAACAAAATTTTGTCAACGAAGTATTAGCTTTCTTATATTTTTCTACTTCATATTATGAAGTTTTTAACAATACGTCTAATAAATCTAGGTACTTAGAATTCTGAATTATACTCATTACTCAATATTCAAACAATATTTAATTTCAGTATGATAAATCGATGTTTATTGGACGAAAGACAATTAATTGCTTGATACATACACACATAACATACCGATATAAATATAAGATAATTTGTAGCAAACGTCTCGGCCACTTTACGTCGCCAGTTATATAAAAAATATATATATAAAAATATTAAAGTGACGACATTTTTTCTAAACTAAAATAGGCAGTTTTCCATAATTATCATTATTTTTTACTCTCGTACGCATGAAACACCTTAAACCCTATTATAAAACTTTCAACTTAACTAAAATCGAATATTAAAAATGTAATTACTTTATAATAAACAAAATAAAACCAGAAAAAATATAGTTTCTGTATTACGTTTTATACGAGATATTTAAATAAAATATCACTTTATTTGACATCACTTCATTAAGTAATTACAAACTAATTTCAGATCATAGTTGAGTCTTCATCAAGGTTGAATATATACTAATTTGTAAGATATACCAATTAGTATATATATTCAACCCTGATGAAGGCTAAGCTGTGAACCGAAACTAGACAGTTTGTTATTACTCAATAAATCAATAAAGTGGTGCCAAATAATGTAATATTTTATTTAAAGATTTTGTATAATACGTAATACAGAAACCAGATTTAACAAACTGTCTAGTTTCGGTTCACAGCTGAGCCTTCATCAGGGATGAATATATATACTAATTAGTATATCTTACAAATTAGTATATATTCAACCCTGATGAAGACTCAACTATGAGCTGAAATTAGTTGGTAATTACTCAATAAAGTGGTGTCAAACAAAGTGATATTTTATTTAACGATCTTGTATAAAACATAATACAGAAACCAGATTTTTTCTGGTTTTATTTTGTTTATTTTAGAGTAACTACATTTTTAATATTCGATTTTAGTTGTTTTAATGATATTCCAAAGTTTTGCAGAAAATAAGTCAAAATTATTGGAAAAATTACTCGAACTTTAATATCTTACCTGCATAACTATCGATATTAGGATATTGAAGTTAGAAAATTTTCGACTAGTACATAATTTAGGCGAGAAATTACATGTAAAGTATTGTGGACTAGCTCTATTACACCCTGTATATTATATTTTACATATACACTCGTGCACTAACAAATAATATCTAAGGTCCAGAGAATTATTTCTACAAATAAATGTTCACAAAATCTACCTTGAGGTTTTACGATAGTAGGGCGGACATGAGCTTATCTGGTTACATGGCTGCATAAATTAAATGTACATCAACGTTTATTTAAAATTATTATTAAGGATGCCAAGGACGAAAGGAAAATTGGTAAGGCCAATCTTAATAAGCCAAAGCTGACTATGGAAAAAACAGCTCTTTCACTAAAAGTTAGACTATTTAAGGCTCTGTTATAGTCCAGAACTACTCTTTATAGACTCAAAGCTAGGAAGTACGTAATGAAACATGATCGACGGCTTCAAGAAGTGGTGATGGCGTCATATGCTATGAATACCATGGACGGCAAAACGAACAAATACCAAAAGTAATTGAAAAAACGTTTTTCAGATACCGCGGTTTTCGGCGTTCAATTATTTAAATCCGCGGTTTACCGGAGTTTTAGGTTTTTTAAACTTGAGTAAAAAAGAATATCTAAGGCAATAATTATTTTTTAATTAAAAAAAAACTAAAAAAAAAAATATATAATTTTTATACTATTTCTATTTAACGTTAATTACAAAAGAAAAAACACTAAATAATTTTTTATTTAAACTAAAATAATCAAATTTAAGAATCACTAAACTATTGAAATGTTTATTATTTAATCGAAACCGAAATTTCGTACAAAAATTGTCAATTAAAAAATTATCTTTTATCCTACATTTATTAACACAAAAAGTGAAAAATTAATATTGTTAAAAATAAATACTGGTCTATAAAAGGAGTTAGAAAATGGAAAATAATAATTTTCAGGCATATTCAAATAAAATTCGGATGAATATCAATATACCTACATCAAAAAGAATATTGATTAATATTCCACTTTAAAAAACATAGAGGTATATTACCAGCGGTAAAATCTATGCATACTATGTCCTGGGAAGGAGCATAGATATCTCTAGCATAGTCCCTTCATATATTTGAAAGAATACTGATTTATAACTGTAATATATCTGGGTGAATACACAATATGTGAAACACAGAAAATTAATTTAATAAAACACTATATATCATCATAATCGTAGAATAACGACGCATGAGATTTTTCTCAAGTTTGCAGGAGGCAAATTGCAGTTTGAAATTTTATTTATATAAAGACACTTCATGTCATAGCTCGATAATTACAAAAGATTTTCCTTTGAAACTTGGGTTAGTTATTTAAAGTTGATACCTTTCAAACCTCAAATATAGTCAGCGCAGTACAACGACGTTTTTACACATGCTGCATTGTTCTACGATCGCAAATCAGAACCGTCGTTATACCGACTTCGTATAACGACGATCTTTATGAGAAAAAATACACTTTTTATACACCATTAGATGGCTTCTTTTTTTCACTTTTTAACGATCCAAAAAAGTCAATATGATTTATTTGCATATCTGCTATTGTTCTACGATCATGACGATACGGGGTATAAAAGTAAAAGCAGCAATATCCAAAAAAAATTAAAATATATTTTGATTGCAGTCACCGAGGATTAGTAATTTAAAATGTAATTCTAGATTTTATGAATCTATCCCTTCCAAAATTTTGTTTCCTGTAAATTCATAGGCTATATTTCCTATAAAATTTCGAATTCAGTATAACTTAGGAATCCACGATGACTGCTTTAATTTTTTTTTAAATATTGCTGCCATTGCTTTTGTACCCCACGTATGATGTAAAAAAACTAACCCATAAAAACCAAGTTTTTATTATACTCCCTTTCTCATTGAATCAGGTTTCGTGCCTACTGCTCGCGTCGGGGTCATAACTCATTTGTATTGATTCCAACTTGAAAAAAACATTAAAATTTCGAAAAATTCAAAATCATACTATAATTATTAAATTTTTTGAAACGAACATTTTTCTAAATCATTTTTATCGTCGCCACGAATCTGCCTGCAAAGTTTCAGCTCGATTGGATCACGGGAAAAGGGTTTAAAATCTATCCAAAGTTTTTCCGGCACACAAACCGCAGACGCTACGAGTTAAAAGAAAGGGAGTAAAAATGAGCGAATCAACAAACCTATAAGTAAAACAGTAAAAAAAGCAGATTTTAATATAGCAACTATCACTGTCTCAGAATCGACTGTATGTTTCTTTTTGAATTGCCACATAAAACCGCAGTTTAAAAATATTACTATGCAACACAGTTAAAAGTGAAAAATAATCTACCGAAATTACCGGTAGGTACTTGGAAATTTTCCCATAATTTTACCGAAAACCCGTGCACGCCCTGCCCTATTGACAATCTTCAACCTGCAAGAACATCTGGCTTCAGTTCCAAGGCGGATGCTGTCAGCGCGCGGCACCCTCGATTCTCAGTTCCGTTCCGAACGGCATCCTGCTGTACGAACGCTACACTATTATTCGGCAGGCGGAACAGCGCTGACCCAGCGAAGGAGGTCACCAAAGTGTTATGAGGAGATTAGGCAGGCAGCCACTCCGGATGGCGGCGCGTCACCGGACCCCATTTTTTGCATTGCCGTAATGGCAACGTTACAAGAAGCCGAGTACATAGTCGGGCATTTGCATTTCGACATGGCGTAAGAATTGCAAGAGCCGAGCAGAGTCGAAAGAATTTGAATATATGTAATTAGGTTTTTTTATTACGATTTTTTTCAAAGAAATACGACACTGATTTGATAAACGGCCGGATTTTGCTTTTGTGAAAGCTGCAGATTTTGCCAAATGTCATTTTGTTTCATTTTGAGTAGAAACCTAAGTGGAAAAGCTGTAAAAAGGGCGGGAATACTGAAAAAATGAAAAAATATAAAAATATATTAATAAACCTTTCGAATTTCACAACAAACGTATTTTTTGGTAGATCTAATAAGTCTCTGATTTCAAAAAAATTAGGTCGCAAAATATTTTAAGAAGAAAACGTTAACATTTTTTGATACGCAAAATATACAGTTCTCTACTAACTAAACGTTAAATTTTGGACATGGTACATCAAGGATGTGTTGTGTACCGATACACTATATCAATAGTGTGCGTGAACGATATCTGTGCGAGAAAGAGACAAAGTTATACGAGTCGCTTCATGCTAGACAGTAATGCAACAACGCACTTGATGCATGCTATCTGTTATGTACGCCGCGCGCAGTGTGTTGCATTTAACCTTTACGTACCTACGTACGTAGTAGGTATTTATCGCATTTATTTATTTCGCCACTTAGGCAAACATTCGCCCGATTATTTCGCTCGATATCTGTCGCTTCGTAATTTCACGACTGGGCACACCTGGCCGTCGTCCCGCGACTTACTTCGCACTGAATGATCTGTAAAAACTTTCTCGCCGCGGCGTAATCCCGCTTTTTATACACAAACGCTGGATTATCGAACCTCCTAGATTATTTTAGTGTTTGGGAGAAGTTTCCCGTCGCTCCTAGGCTGTTACAGGTGTTTTTAGACGAATTTCTGTAGGCCGTTCTCGATGTTTCCATATTAACAGGGATTCGGTCAGTGCCTAAATTCTTTGTAGCATCTCGTTACATTATTAATACCTATTAATATTTTTAGTCTTTCTTATAAACATCATTTATTAGACATTAGAAAGTTTATATATAAGCCGTTTAATGTGAGCTTGAAAACACCGTGTGGTAAACATTATTGTGTTTAATCTGCTAGTTGACCGTGATGCCGCTAAAGAGAGCCTGACCTGAAAGTGACCCCCCACATTCTAAGCTAACCTCTTAGGAACATGGAAACGTGTGTTATCTCGACGGTAACCTGGGAAACGTATGAATAATAAATAATCGGGTAGTAAAACGAATGCCTACGACATATCAATTGCCAACCTTTAAATTGGACTACCATTAAAGTCACTTATGTCGAATATTAAATATTCTTTCGTTCTTTAAAAGAAGCCAAATAAAGTTATTAAAACATTACTGCGATTTCAATGAGAATTTGCAATTTTTTAATCAATTTATTTGACTTTCATTTAAGGGATTACCTATCACTTTGACGTTGTATTTTTTAAGAATATGTGAGTCATCGCTAATTAAAATTGCATTTAAGTCAAAATTTAGGAATCTATAAACCATTCTTGAATAGTTGTTATATATTTTTTCCCTTGTCGATAATAGAATTAATTAGCACCATTATTAAATTGTAAACATTTAATTATTATTATTACTTAATTTTAATTGGCAATAAGATTGATTCACAAATGTTATATAAATAATAAATATTCTTGAACATTATACTACTGGAAGAGCACTGTCTGCTATAATACAGTAAATTAGTAGTGTAGCAGGCAGGGCGTCAAATCAATTTAGTGTTTACTTGCTGCCAAGACACTCAGCAACAATGAAAAAAGCTTAATTTAATTTTGTAAGCACTGTAAACATTGTAAACATTTGTAACATTGAATAAACATTGATTGATTGATTGAATATTTTACACTGTAATCATTCGTTCCAGATTTCATTTTTTCATTTATTTCATTGCTTTACTTATATACATTTGACAAGGTTTGATTTAACTATACCTGTCTCATTAGAGATCTCTCTGTTGAGACAGGCAAAGTTTACAATTATAACTTACTTATACAAAATACATTTTACATTTTATACAAAATAGGTTTAAAAAAAGTACATTTTATATAAATAGGTAAAAAAAATAATAATCATCTTCTACACTTAGCCACATATAAATATACCCTAATACAATATGTTACGTGCATGAAATTTTAATTTTAATAATAAATTAAAAATTTAACTTAATAACTTTAAATTTTAATATATCATAATTATAATTACGGAATAAGATTATTTATTTCACCGTATCCAACATAATATAACGAAATGATAAGCATAATGAATAGCGCACTGTCCGAATTCCTTGTAATATGTCACAACACTATCCAAGGATCGAGAACGGCCTACAGCAATCTAGGGTGATCTATAACATTTGGGAAATGCCTAGGACAACCTAGAAGCAACAGGAACCTTCTCGTAAACACTAGAAAGGAATAGAATAATCAAGGAGGTTCGAAAAAACCATCGTTTGGGTATGAATAGCGGGACTACGCCTCGGCGTGGGGAGTTGGTTTTTGACAGTTCGGTGTGAAGTGTGAAGTGGAGAGGTAGATAGTTACGAAATAAATAAGAATGTTCTACGAGTGGTATATAAAATATTCCCAGAGATAATGAAGTGTTCATATACGAGTGATATAATGCAAAATTGTGTAATTTAAAGAATAGGGTTAAGTTTAATTCGTGTTAGGTGATTAATAATTAATTAATCACTAATTAATAAATCGCTAATTAATTTCCAGTGTTTTCTCAAATCTTCTCCTAAAGCCGTGACCCATGACAATAATATTATAATAGTCTTGCGACTCTCCACGAATCCGCGCATCCGCGTCCGACCATTTCGCACAGCAAGGAAATTTTACATGTTTAATATTTCAATTGACCCTCCACGAACTCTCAGGAAAGCGCCTTTGAGCTAGTTGAGTAGCAATATCCAACATTGTAAAGAAAAAGGACAAATTCCAGTAAAATACATATTAAGTAATACCAAATACTATTTGTGTATTACCATTAATACTACTTGTTTATTGTAGATTTAAAAAAATATATAATAAAAATTTAAAAAAACTCACCCATAAAAACCAAGTTTTTATTTTACTCCCTTTCTTTGTAAATTAAGTTTACCATCATATAATTAAATAATTGAATGACTGAAAATGAAACATGTCTAGACAAATTATCTATGTCAAAAATCTCTAAAAATATTTCTTTATTTGATTTCTTCCCAAAAAACCGAAGTGTGCTGTCATCTGTGAACCAATTGTCATAAATTTTCAAAATTCGTAGTGAAGTACCTACCGACGGATTAATTCAAATTTTAATATTCCGTGACGTTGTCAGGCCGCCGTTCGTAGTAACCAAACTTTTGTAATGATTCCAATTTGAAAACACATTAAAATATCTAAAAATCCAAAATTATGCTATAATTATTAATATTTTTTAACAAAAATTTGATAGATCTTCTTGATCGTCGCCACGAGTCTGCTTGCAAAGTTTCAGCTCGATTGGATCACGGGAAAAGGGTTAAAAATCGATCCAAAATTTTTTCACCCGGCAATCCGGCAAGCAAGCAGACGCCACGATTTAATATAAAGGGAGTAAAAAGCGACATAATTAGTGACGTGGTTTTGACTGTGATTATGTTTGGTGTTCGATTGTAATGATAATTGGTTACTGATTAACTATTTTAGGTTCCTTTTTAGTATACCAGTGATTGCTGGTAGAATATCTAACTTGGTAAATCAAACACCAAACACAATCACAGTAGAAATCACGGTTACAATCATGGTTGGGGCATCACTACTTCGAGTCCCTCCAAAAAATTTTAACATAACAACCTTGATCGACATCACGGGTAAGAAGGAACTTATTCCATATTTTAATGCTTAATATTCCAAAACAAAAGACCGCAATTTATAGATAAACTGATCATAATATAACACTAATTTTTCTTGTCAATTTAAATCACGTATTAAATGCAATACATATATAATATATATAATATATATATATATATATATATAATATATATATATATGGCTGTGCGTGAGTGACGAAAATGTGCTTTCTAGCGCATTGTTTTGTTATGGGAAGGCCGCAAATGCTTCAGATTGTTTCAAAATAGGCGTGCCGATTGTGTCAGTGAGTCTAGAAGATTCCTGTACATTTGATAAATTTCTTGAAAGTTCTGGAAGGAAAATGAAGATTCGCGAAAGTTCTATGACGATCCAAACAGTGTACTAAAAATCTACGCGTGCGATGCCTCGCGGGCACAGCTAGTCTAGTTATGTTTTAGTGGTAGATAGAGAGGCGACATCACCACACTTTCATATCCTGACTTACATATTTTACACATTCCACGATCTCGTAAAAATATGTATAAGCAGTTAAGTATATAATAATAGAGCAATAAAAAGTTTTCTTAAGACTTAAAAATAATAAGTGCTTAAAAATAAACATGAATATCGTAATCATTAATCGTCGGTATAGGTATCAATTTGATCTCATTTTATATTTTATTTTTAATATAATATAATTTTAATTATAATATAATTTAATTTTATACTTTATTTTATATTTTATAGCATTCACTATCCCGAGGAACTTGCCCTTGAAAAAATCGGAATAATCTGCCAAATTATTCAATTCAGCCATATTATGATGATAGATTATTATAAATATTAAATAATATTAACCTTTTTTTTTCAATACTTAAATTTCAAGAGAAACAGAATCTCTCATCGACGTTAAAGTATCAAACTGACTACTTTTTCATTAAAGAATTTTTACATTGATTCTATTCAAATATAAGTAAGGGTAAGGTACTGAAAAAATTAGCTGAAGTTACTGGTATAAGTGTGGTTGTGACGGTCATTTATTTATTTTGCCAAGTTATTTGTTTACTTATTATCAGCATCCTTACACATACAGTGCAAGTATTTTATGCACACATACACTACATATACAGAGTTATTTGGAAAACATTGATAACCTCGCAGGACTATACTCCTGCCTTGATTATGAGTCGAAAATGTTCAACCTATTATGACCTAATATCAATAGTTAAGAAGATATGCAACATCAAAGTTTGCATTTTTTCAATATTTCTGACTTATTTTTGTAAAACGTTAAATAAAATGATAAAAACCCTGGAAAAATTCCAATTGGAATGTTTTCCAATTGGAATTCGAAGGTTTTTATTTTATGATAATGAGGAAAAACAAGTTTTCTTAAAATGAACAAATAACATTAAAATCTAAAAAAAATCACTTTTAAAATCATTTTTTATATGTAATTTTAAAAACGTGATATAAGAAATTATTATTAAAAACGCATTTATTTAAAATAATAATACATAAAATAAAAAATAAGTAATTGTAGGTAGAAAACACATGTTTAATAAACAATACTAAGAAAAACAATAAAATTAAAAACAAAAAGTAACAAAACAGCATACTTATTGAATGAGGAAAAAAATCAGTTACAAGTAGTCTAGCATCGAGTGCAATTTTTGTAAATAAATTGCACTTGATTCTACTAGCATATTCAAAATCTATATATTTCTTTAATTCAAGTATATGCACCTACAGGCAGTGCATTCGTGTACACATACATTTATGCCGCAAAAGTCGAGATGTTCACATGTGTACAAGAATTTTGTATTATTGAGCTTCAAAAATTCCTTTCAACGTGAAAATATAAACAAAATATCTATGATTTCACCCAAACTCACATTATTAGCGGGATTTATGATTATTTACGAAAATAGTATATTTAATAACACATATATTATGATCTATTTATGTGCAAAATCTGTGTCAGATCTACAAATCTACCGAATCCAGAAAACATGTGTCAGACCGGTAATGACCTACGGCGTCGAAACAAGAGCTGACACAGTTCGCAAGAAAACACTTCAGAGAAGAAAACCCTCATAAAAATAAATGGCAAGACTCTACGCGACTTAATGAGAAACTCCACAATCAGAAAAATGTGTGATATCCAAGATTTTGTCAGACGGGGGAGACAAAGTAGAAGATGTCGGAGAGACCATGTGGAAATAATGATCCCCTAAAAACTGCCACACCTTGCCCCACATGATAAACCAGAGGGAAGAAGGATGCCTGGAAGATCCCCCAAAAGACGAAAATACAGCTGGAAGTCCACATTACAAGAGGCGGCAAACTCTGCACAAACAGGCCCCTGTGGCCTTCAGCCAGTATAAGAAGAAAAGGTACGAGGACGCCAATGTTGGTTCAATCTTCCCTCCGTGTAAAATGCAATAACATTTGTTTTAATTAATGGCACAGCGCTGAATATGTACCCATCTCTCCGACATGATATCGAATTAATATATATTGAAAAATTATTTTAAATATTAAGATATATAAATAAAAATTATGCAGTTATTGAATATACATAGCTACGGAAAGGTTTTTTATATTATAGATTATCTCATGACTTGATTTTGAATGATGTGTATAAAGATTTAATGCTTGTCGTTTGTTAACTAACCGTATAATAATTTACCAGTACATTAGGTTATGTAATAGACAGAGGCGGATTTACAAAGTCGCGCAAGTTGTAATTGCGAGAGACCCCGCTTTGATTATGTTCTCGTATATTCATATCATGATTACTAACTTATTATTCAAATTTTAGTACGTCATAATAATATTCTGTCAGATAAAAATTTTTTTTTGTTCAAAACATACATGGTGTGTTCAAATAATAATTTTAAAAAACTAACCCATAAAAACCAAGTTTTTATTATACTCCCTTTCTCATTGAAACAGGTTTCGCGCCTACTCCACGCGTCGGGCTCGAAAATTAAACAATATATAAATCGTTTAAATTTCGAAAAATCCAATATTATACTACAATTATTAAACAATTTTAAACGAAAATTTGTTAGATCAGATTCATTTAACACAAACTATCACCACATTGACATTTTCAACGCAACAATAAGAAACATAAAACAAACAATATCTACACTACCGCACCCAAACTAATTTGTACATTATATCTTCCCTTCTACTCCCGTCCCACATTCCCCTCCACCCTCCCTTCCGCTATTAATGTATGTTAAAGTAAATTTTTAAATTCAGTGGAAAATTTTTAAGATTGTTTTGCTGTTAATTTTTCCCAAAACAAAATAAATAAATAAATAAACACACAAATACACACACTCACACAAACTCACTATTGGACATGTTTTTTCTTATTTTTTTATCGATTGTATGTTTTCTTGTAATTGGCCCAAAACTCTGTACATCAATTATTGTTTTTTTTCAAGATTGATTAATTATATGGCTGTAAGAAAACCAATAAATGAAAATAAAATTTTTTAAAAAATCATTTTTATCGTCGCCACGAGTCTGCCTGCAAGGTTTCAGCTCGATTGGATCACGGAAAAAGGGTTAAAAATCGATCCAAAGTTTTTTCGGCAGGCAAGCAGACGCTACGAGTTAAAAGAAAGGGAGTAATGAAGCACGGGGTTTTTTTTGATGGAGTTGTGTAAGGGTGCGCATTCGTGCATTTTATGCCCATTCGTGCATTTTTCTCTGCTAGTCAGGCCTTGAGTGGGGAAGTATAATTAGTGTCCGTCGGATTGTAAATTATCGTAAAACGACTTTTTTTCATTTCATTTGCATATTGGAAGAATATTTTATTCGCTATATGTCAAAAATGATTAGTTATTATTAATTAAGATAAATTATAGAAGTCTCACGGAGCTACTTTTATGGGAAACGTTAGGGAAGTCTTTATAGCATGATTCAGGTTTCATGATCTGTATGAGCTGGCTTATCCACTTTACACAATGCAACGCATCATCACATCATCTTCATGGCATCACTTATTCCACCGTAAGATTGAAAGATAAGCTATTAATTCTTTTGGTACAAAATATCCAGTGAGGCAGGTCCCTGTACCCTAATCCGCTCCTGGAGAGAGAGAATCGATCGCTTCGGATGAGGCCATTTCTGGGAAGTACCTGGCCCACATATTTTTTAACACATCCTGAAGACGACGGGCCGTCCGCCCACTTTACATTACTCATCTGATGATTGCCCGTGATCAAATCGATTACCGCGGTTAAAAATAACAAGAATTGTACTCGTAAAATCCGCGGCTCTTTTTAGCAACAATGTCACTTTTTATCCAAATGGTCTTAAAACCGGCAAAAAAACTGGTCTAAAAAAAAGTACCTACTTATCAGATTGGTGGCTTTTTTTAGACACTCACTGTACATATTTTATAGGTACAATAATTCTAAGATAACTCCGTGTTGTTACTAAGTTTACTAAACGAACGGCGTGCTAAATTAAGTGTCACGATGTCTTGTATTTAGTTTAGTATTTGAGGTTAATTATGTATTTTTTTAAAGAGGTAAAATTGTTTTGTATCTATTTCTTTTCTTATTTTAATTTACCGAGTAACATAATTATAAACCGAGTTTCGATAGTATAGACCGAGTTTCTCCAGGGTATGCTTGGCTACAATAGTTTAGAGACTAGAAGGAATGTGTATTTGATTACACATTTTTATCTATTGTTGCGCGGTATGATCGATAATCCTGAAATTATGCAGAGCATTGGTTTGTATGTTCCTGATAATTACACTAGACATCGTCAGCATAGATTGTTTCACATTCCAATATACAGGACCAACCTGCCGATGGTTATGCCTGTTGGAAGAGCCACAGCTATGCTGAACAAAATTGCTTTGGGTATTGATATATTCCATGTGTCTGAGGGGGTTTTCCGAAGCGGGATTCTCCTACACCTTTGACCAGATTTGATGTTATTTTTAATTTATTAAATACTTTCATTTTTGATATATACTTCCTAATATGTATGCCTTAAACATTTTGTTTGTCATGTACATATTATCGTTAAATAAATTGAATTGAATTGAATTGAATAAAGTTTTAGGTAAACATAGTATTGCTTCGAGGTAGTTGATCGTTGCCAACTCACAAGGAATATTACTACAGTGGAATGAATTTGAATACACTTATTAAATGTGGAATGAATTTGAATACACTTATTAAAAGTGGAATGACTTTGAATACACTTATTATCTACGTGCCAAAAAGGTTGAAAAAATATATTCAATAAAAACGTCGTAAAACTACCTATTTATTATATTCTAGAATTTTCATTATTTTTAAATGAATTTAGATACCTGTAACATAAATATATATACAGGTTTATTTGGAAAACATTAATAACCTCGCAGGACTATATTCCTGGCTTGATTGTGAGTCGAAAATGTTCAAACAACCATGACATGAATGGAGATATGCGACATCAAAGTTTACATTTTTTTCAATATTTCTCACTTTTTTGTAAAACGTTGGACTATCATTACGGTAACTTATATCGATTACGAAAAATTCATCCTTCTCAATACAAGTTAAATAAAATGATAAAAACCTTTCGAAAATTCCAATTGGAATTCGAAGGCATGCGCGTATTACGTACATTACACACACTGACTCAAACTTATACGAAAAGACCTATACATGTTCCCAGAGCTGTCTTTGGGATATCACAGAACCTCGAAAGATTTTATTTGACACATAATTCCATTGATTTTTTTGCATATTTAACTTTTTTTTGTTTTTCTGGCACATAGTTTCTATTTTATTATGTGCATTAATTTTATCGAAGACTCGTGTAAGATGTGGCACGAATTAAGGAAAAAATTATAACCTTATGAAAGCGCATATGAAATAGCATAAGAGAATTTTATAGGAGGTTTGCTTGTGGATTATACATCAATAATAAATTAATTTAATTGTATAATAAAATAATTCTAGAGTGCGTCTCATTTTATACGAAACTAGAATAAAAGTAAAGCTTTACCATTATATTGGAAATCAGAACCATCTAAATTATTATGGAAATAGACGCTGAGATGAAATTGAATATAGGTACGTTCAATTTGACCAAATCATCTCAATTAACAGCAGTTATAAACAATTGTTTTACAGAGAATTAGTAAAAAATATTGAAAAAATGCAAAATTTGAGTAGGTACGCTTATTTCCGCAACTGTCCACATCTCAGCCCAAGTTGAAACTCAGCCCAAGTTGAAGTAGTATTTTCTATTCAAAATTGAATGAAGAAGATTCCCCCGAAGTTTTTGCTACAAGCTACGAGACGCCCTGTACATTCTTTTATATATATATATAGTATATTATATGTAGTATATATATATATATATATATATATATATATTAGGGACACTAACAAGATAATGGGTACATGATACTCTAATAATAAAACATTATAAATGAAGACTACGCCCATTATCCCAATTACATGTGTCATCGGCACACTTTAGTAACATGTATTTTTACATTTATGTATATTTTACATGTGCATTTATGTGTATTATATATTTAGTGTTTGAATGTAGTGTGATCATATAAAAATATATAAATAAATAATTGATTTAATGGATCTATAGGTTCAGGTCAGTGTTTAGAAAATGGATGTAGTGTAAGAGTGAATTTTTGAACGATGATAAGGTATCTGCAAGAATATAAGCATCAATGTTAGGGTCAGTTCAATACATATTATATGTGCGACACAACCTTGTGATGGGTCGTGTCGCACTTCAAAATATACAACTCATTATTTAACGTACTGACTGTCCGCGGCTGGTTTTAAGGAGTTATTTTTCCTTTCTCACCTGGCTCATCGCATCGTCATTAGTAACCCTATCCACCATTCTAGACTGGCGCAAAACCCAAGGGAATCCCCGGGCCCAGCGACCTTAGGCGCCAGCCTGTTCGCCGCGGCCTCGGAGGCCGACAGCGCAATCTGTTAGCTATTTAAAACAAACAGCGTCATCCGGTCTACTTTTAAGGCATTCAATGGCCGACGTCATTAAGACCAATCGTGTGGAATTGATAATCTTCAGCGGCAACTTTAAATCTGGGCAGGTTCCGGTGAAGCGCGAAATGAGTATTTTAATGGCATTGTCCTGGAAACTGCGCATAAATCAGAAATTGCTTATAGCCGAGAGAGCACGCTGTCTTATTGGAAAACCTGGAAGTTGTATAACTATTTCTAAACTTTTTTTACTTGTTATAAATAATTTACTCCCTCAGTGGACTCGCTTCTAGAAACATACCGCATAATATGTTTCATTATACTATAATTTTCGAATAGCAAAAGCACTATATATTTTTTATTATTAGTAACCAAATTAGAACTGAATAAATGTGAAAAGGGACCAACATGACATTACATACATAAATATTAGTAATATGCAAGTTCTAAGAACATGTGGTGGTCCAGAGCCGTCGCGACTCTAGCCGCACGCACTGAGCGATATCACCAATCAGTGGCTCGATGCGACTAACCAGGTCCCGGTAATATAATATAATATAATGTAATATTTCTGTACTCCACGCTCTGTAAATTGTTGCCAATAAAATACCACAGTTAATCGTGAGTATAATTCTCACCCTGTATTTATCTACTCATCCTGCCTCTGCTGAATCACCTCACACATACCACGCGCTACTCACACAATACATGTCACGTGCCGATACCAGAAGATGCCTCTGGACGGGTGGGCATTTTCTCCCAAAATACACTTAACCCGAAAAAAAACAATTACTCGATTTTTTCACAGAAGGAAAATCATTAATTAAGATAAATTATAGAAGACAGAGACGAAGCTATTTATATTGGAAACATTTATGGGAGTCTTTATAGGATGTATGTACGAGCTGGCTTAATCGATCACATGTTCACCACGACTCTTTAGTCAACCAAGCCGAATCGCTACCGAACATAACATCTTTGTTTCCCTCGTGACATAATTGAATTACGCAACCTGGTCACCATAAGGAATATCCGCTGACTGTTTCTAATTTCACAACCGTCAGCTAAAACCCCGTGAAGTGACGACCATTGTTCGCAGAGACCAGCGGGCTTGGCGCTCACCGCTGGTGAACCTTGGACGACATGAGATCCAACAAAATTTGAAAATGTTTTTATTTTATGTTATGAATACAATAAACACAATATATGTATAGCTTTTAAAAGAAAGCGCTATAATAATTTAATAAATTGATAATGGTAAGGATATCGTTGCATTTTAATAACTCTTTCGCGAATTCTTATAAAAAGTAGCTAATCAAATCAATGGACGAAAATATTGATAAAAATATATGATCTTTCGCGATTTCCGCCTTATTAAGGCCCGGTTGTTTCAAGTTCGATCAAAGTAAGCGGAAATACTGGCTTAAACTGAGCTTAACCTCAAGGTCACGCGAAATCTCGAAGAATTGAGTTGTGTTGCAATTGTGTAAAATAAAAATCATAGACAAATGCACGCCAAAATAATTTTGCATATGGCAGCACATAATTTAAATTTCATTTGACAGCAACAGACAGCGAGCAGATCAAAGCAGATGTTTCGAAACATGTCATCAACGGTGCTGTTTTACTGAAGATTTCCACAAGAAGATGAAAGGAGACTAGTGGGCCGCATTACGCAACTAACTTAATGTTTTGTTGCTTTGTTCCCGCCTAAATGCATACTGTCCAACAGATTTTCGAAGTAGATTCGAGAATACGATGAAAAGCGCCAGGAAGGTTAGTTATTGACGAAATTAAATGTTATCTTACCTATTTAGTGTTTGCAAGAACAATATGTTTTTATTTGATCTGTATTGTATTTCTTTAGTTTTCTGTTTATAACCTTTTCTTTGTTTGCAGGTAATAAGAAAAGTGAATCCAAAGCCTACGACTGATATGCAGAATAAATTATATGTGGTTCAGTTAGATATTTTCAAAACCCAACTATCTAAAGAATCGGCAGGAAATTCACGAAGTTGTTTTGGAAAGGCATAATGCCAAAAGAGATCTGGCTTAATTTTATTACAAGTTGTATTTTTTATTAAAATATTCATTTTCCCGTTAATAGGTAGGTATATAAAATACAATAAAATAAAAGAATTTCATACACCGAATATATTGTTTTATTACTATTATTCCGCGGACGTCCTCTGCTTCTGCTGCTTTCGACAAACAATTTTCCTTGCCATCCTTTCTTTGCTCATCTGTTCCACATGACCAAACCAGTGGCCATGTCACTGGCTCTGCATACTGAGAATTCCGAGTTCGATTCCCGGTGAGGTCGCAATACATCTTTCTGATTTCTTTAAAATCTAGGTGTTCTTGTCGGACCGCAATTAAAATTGGGCCTTCAGGCCCATTGTAGCATTAAAAATTGCTGTACATTTGGTTTGAGGGCATAGTCCCGCTCTCCTACAATATAGCAATTACCAAATCTGGTACCTAGTACCGTTTGTCGTAACTTAATATTTTGTTTGGACATAATGACAAATATATTTCTGATTTTTATAATGCTCTTCGGCTGACTAAAATGTGGTCTGTGGTCAGCCATTGCTCTGGTAATGGCTGACACTATCCGCAGTCCAAGAAGCAGTGTTCCAGATAAATCACCTATGCACCTTTCATGGATATAAATGTAAAATTATCAAAACCCGAGTGAAATAGAAACCTTGAAAAAAAATATTGTCGACTTTATTAATATAAATAAAAAAATATTGTCGAGAAAAAATAATGCCCCGCAGTAAAATTCATTTAGAGTTGCGGAAAAATCAATTTCTTCTGACAAAAAAGTATTGTTCGAGATCTAAGTAAATTACTTCTCCTGTTAAGGATATACTGTAGGATCAGTCGATCGTCAGAAAAGCCTGTGTCACCCTACATAATATTGTACATTTCGACACTTTGTATGTAAAATGTCGAAAAATTAATAAAAAAATATTTTATTGACAGATGTCAATTACATTGCACAGTGCGCATGTGCGACTCTGACCGAGAGTTTAATCTAAAATTTCCGCTCAGAATTCTCTGACAGATTTCGCTTAATCCGATTTGAAACAACCCGTTTTTGAAAAAAGTACTAAAAATTTCAGTTTAAACTCTACGCTTACTTTGATCGAATTTGAAACAACCGGGCCTAAGGTGGTGATGTATTTCCACCTTGACATTTCCAAAAAATCATTTTTTTGGCTTTATCTCATAGCTTCTTTAAAGTGTCTAAGAATAATATGAGTCACTACTCTTTCAAAAATTGTCTGATTTATAGCAATTTGAAGAGAGCGTGGTAGATGAATTTTCGAACGATTTTTGCTTAACGATTAATGATCGTTCGAAAATTCGAACAAATTTTCGAACGATCATTAATCTTTTGCAATTTTCTCGGAACTCTCTTTTTCTTACTCTTTGAAATGATACCTCAAAAACTTTACTTCTACGTAACTGTACTCGATGTGATTTTTTTGTGCCTGGATTGTTTAGATTTTTTTAATTAAAAAAAAAAGCATTATTCAAATCGTCTACATTAACTTCGAATGGAGAATATCGTTGTTTTTAATTAATCTCAAAACATTACATGCAGACGGAAGAAAAAAATGCGTAATTTATCATACCAAATAAAAAAATTATACAGAATAATTTGAGTATATCAATTTAAATTAATACTTCATTTATTTTCTTCTGTATTCACGTAGATTTTTTTTAAATAAAAAAGGTTGTAAAGAAATTCTAATTTCCCGTCATTATCACCGTTGGTCGATCTTGCTGGCATTTTTTCACCTGTCTTTTAAAAAATGGAAAGTTGCCATTATTTTGACGCTCAAATTTTCTATTTGGCGCCACTAATTTATTTAAGTATTAACAGTTTAATAATAAGTGCCAATAAAACATAATAAATTTCTCGAAGAACAGTTATTCTTCTGAAAGAAGTTTTATAGTTTGGGGTGACATATTAATTTAATTAAATAAAACCAAAATAACTTTACTTTCACCACTTTAATAGATAAGATATCAACATATTTCGAGAACAATGTTCTCATCTTCAGGATAACTAGTATACTAAGTACGACTATGTAATTCCCTAATTTTTCTTCGTTCGTCTTATAGTCGCATATTGTACTATACTTATATTGTATAATGTATTAATGTTTTAAAATGTAAAATGTAACTGTACTAATCACCTTGTCCTAAATGATTATCCATTAGGGTCATTTGACATTTAATTTATATTAGACTGTCTTTAAATTAAAAATTTAAAAAAAAAATAGTTATAATAATAATAATTATTATTATTATTATTATTGCTAGACCGCATTCAAAAGAATGTGCGCAAAAATATGTGCGTTGTTTCGATGCAAAAAATGAACATAAAATAAGTTTTTATAGTAAGTGAGTAACCTTTTTTTAAACTAAAAAATATATATTTATTTGGAATATCATATTGAGGCTTGTAATACGGGCTTGCCAGGCAACTTTCCCCCCGCTTTATTCTTACCGGACAAAGCTAGGGAATGGTCTTTTGATTGTGGTCGACTTATAATTCTCCTAACTTCCCGTCCTCGCACAATTTTTTTTTAGCCATTTCACAATGTAAATTTATATTTAACTTAAGTATACTAGTTATCCTGAAAATGAGAACATTTTTCTCGAAATATGTTGATATTTCAAGTACGAAAGTGGTGAAAACAAATTTATTTTGGTTTTATTTAATCAGAATAAAATTAATTATCTTTTTGGAAAAAATCATCCAATTCCTACTTAAATTCCCCCGGCTTTCTTCGGGCTCCCAGTGTATTGTAACCTCTTAATGCATCGCCTCCTGAAAATACGAAACCTCATCAAAGTTTCAAGTATAAATCGACCATTTTCCAAGCAAGTTGATGAGTATTCCATCACACAGAATGAAAATTTTATGCAGACCCGAATACAGAAAGAAGGTCCGAATCCGCCAGCTATCCAAAATTAGCTGGTCAAAGTCAAGCTCTAGCGCAAACACGATTGCTTCAATATTTTAGATTGATGACCACGCTTTTCGCCAGGATGTGGAAGAAAGAGAAGAGAAGACTCGAGGACACTGGATACTGATAAACCCGTTGAACCATCCATCTTCCAAGCAAATAGGAAGCAGTAGACGTTTTTTTGTTTTTTTTTACCTTGGACCTTTTTTTAAAGTTTTATTAAGATTTTTAGGAAATATGATTGAAAAATACAATAATACATTTAGAAAATAATTAGAACAATAAAACATACAACAATTAAAAAAATATATATAGCAGATTAATTAGACAGCAGTTATATGCTGGTGTAGTGGAACATAAAGAAGAAAAATAAAATAAAATGAAGTACCCTATTTAACTATCGACACATCGATTTGTTTATCTCCTTCCCAACACAAGTCTTTTCAGTTGTTTGTGGAATAGTTTCACATTGTTTAGTTCCTTTATAAAAGTTGTGATGTATTCCCGCTTTGGGAATAAGGGGTTTTATCCAATCAAAAGAACAGGGGGTAGTAATTACTATTCTTGTATTATTTTCTTTAAAATACTGTTGGCGCCCGACCCTAGCTACCGTGATCTTAAACTACTTGTTGACAGGAAGAAGAAGAGAGCGCACCTATGCGCGCAACTCCTTATACGGCGGCCTCCCTTCCCCTCCTGGGTCAGGGTGGCCAACCTAAAAAAAACTCAAAGTACGTAGGAATCCATGTCTTTCTCTGTTAATCCGCGGTACATCACTTCTTATAAAGTCTCTTGTTCTTCTGTGTTGTCTATGTACGTACATCTGCCGGGAAAACTTTGGATCGATTTTTAACCCTTTTCCCGTGATCCTATCGAGCTGAAACAGCAGACATACTGACTCGGGGCGACGATAGAAATGATCTAACAAATTTTCGTTTAAAAAATTTAATAATTATAATATAAATTTGAATTTTTCGAAATTCTAATGGTTTTTTCAAATTGGAATCCATACAAATGAGTAATGACCCCGACGCGTGCAGTAGGCACGAAACCTGATTCAATGAGAAAGGGAGTATTTTATGGGTTAGTTTTTTATAAATCATCTTTATCTTTTCCACATATATCAGATCTTTTAGGTTAAGCATGCCAGTGATTTTGTACATATCAGTGGACGTTTTGAACAAGACATTGACTTTGCGCCCAAATGATAATAGTACATAATATGTTTTGGTTTGTTTTCGTTTTCGTTTGTGTTACAATATCATTTTTCAAAAACGGCGGATAACATTGCATTAACCTATCAACTTGATATTACAAATGCTCATTGCGTGCATTAATATATGACTATAAGTTAATCAATAAAATGCAAAATGAATACAGCGTAAAGCATATATAGGGTTATTTGTAAAACATTAATAACCTCGCAGGGATTCCTGTCTTGATTGTGAGTCGAAAATGTTCAAGCTATTATGACCTAATATCAATAGTTAAGGAGGTATGCGACATCAAAGTTTGAATTTTTTTCAATATTTCTAAGTTATTTTTTGTAAAACGTTGAACTATCATTACAGTAACTCATATCGATTACGAAAAATTCATTCATTTCAATACAAGTTAAATAAAATGATAAAAGCCCTGAAAAAATTCCAATTGGAATGTTTTCCAATTGGAATTCGAAGGTTTTTATTTTTTTATTTGAGTTGTATTAAAGGGAATGAATTTTTCATATTCGATATAAGTTACTGTAATGATAGTCTAATGTTTTACCAAAAATAAGTCAGAAATATTGAAAAAAAAATGCAAACTTTGATGTCGCATATCTCCTTAACTATTGATATTGGGTCATAATAGCTTGAACATTTTCGACTCATAATCAAGGCAGGAATATAGTCCTGCGAGGTTATTAATGTTTTACAAATAACCCTGTATAAAGCAAGAAAATAGCAGAATCCAGGAACATAGAAATAAAGCATAAAGTAAACACGGATTTGGTAAGGAAAGCACAAACATCATCATCATAAGCTTGACAGCCTTGGGCGGGTCTTGGATGAATCCAGAAGTCTCCTCCACGCCGTTATGTCCGAGGCTCCTTGGATTTTTCGTAACAAGTGATTTTTTCTTAGATTAGGTTGGTAACCTTACGCCAAACCCCCTGCCAGGAGGACCAGGGTTTTCCGTCCTTTGGCTGCAGGGTTTATGGCGCCGAAGACTCGCCATTCATCCTCTCCTATCTGCTGTGGCAGATGGATTTGCCAGTGGCCCACTCGAGACCACTCGAGGACGCTAAGAGTAGGACTATTGGTAGTATTGGTAATGGGATGCAACTGTGGCGTTACACGGTTTTCATAGGACACATTTTCCAGCAAAATATGCATCTCCGTAACTCTACCGAAAATCACAGTACACCAGTGCAGTGGGAACATTGAAACACGACGTTACGTAAAAGTCATGCAGCTATGTTACCACTCCACGCCCCTACAATACTCATTAAAAATATGTATATACAGGGTTATTCAGAAAACAATAATAACCCAGCAGGACTATATTTCTGCTTTAATTATGGGTCAAAAATGTTCGAGCAAACATACCCTAATATTAATAGTTATGGAGATATGCGACATCTTATTTTTTTCAGTATTTCTGAATTATTTTTTGTAAAACGTTGGACTGTCAACATAGTAACAAGTCAAATAAAATAATAAAAAACTTCCATTTCTAATTGGAAAACATTCCAATGGGAATTTCTGCAAGATTTTTATCATTTTATTTAATTTTTCGTAATCGATATAAGTTACTGTAATGGTAGTTCAACGTTTTATAAAAAATAAGTCAGAAATTTTGAAAAAAATGCAAACTTTCATATTGGATATTTCCATAACTATTCATATGAGTTCATATGAGCAGCTTGAACATTTTCAACTCATAATCTAGGCAGGAATATAGTCCTGTGAAGTTATTAATGTTTTCCAAATAACCCTATATATATATATATATATATATATTAGATAATATCTAATATATTATATATATATGTGTGTGTTATGTATGTGTGTATATGTATATTTTTGATATAACTTCTTAATATGCATGCCTTGAATATAAAGTTTGTAATATGTATACATATTATGGAATAAATAAAATTGAATTGAATTGAAAATGATGCTAGTTGTATTTTAAAAAGTGTTACGGTTGTTTTTTAGTTTAATTGGTTTCATATAATCCATTTTTTATTTCACACAGAGAAACAAACAGCTTTAACACTAAATTAGAAAGAGCATCTTTTATAACTTATATATAATAATTGCATATATTAGCTTTTTTCAGTGTGCAATTCTTTAATACTTAATTATTCATGTACAAAATAAAAAAATAAATTTCCTTATTATTTTGAGTTTGTCGACGTGTGCAAAAAAGGAGAAAAAAAGTTTGGATATATATCCAATTTTTGATATATATCGGATATATAAAAAAAATACGATTTTTTGAATTTTGTATAAAAATCGTATTTTTCGAACCCTGCTAATAATAATATCTTTCACCCAGGGAGACAGACAGGAGAAGTTTCTTGTGAAAACTTTCATCAACACTAGATTTTCACACAAAATTCATATTGATATACTTATACTTTAAAATAAAATTTTAAGTTTGCTTTTTTAATTGTGGTACAAATAATGATTTAAAGGTCATGCTCCTGGCATCATTTGACTATACAGGGTGTTTTTAGAGGGATAGAACTTTAATAAAACACATAAAAATCGTGGTAATGGCCAAGGTATTGGCTTTATTAGATAGATAATTTTATGCCATTAGTGTTTAAATGTGATTTTGGGCATATGGGCATATTGAATAAAGCATAATCTGGAAGTCCAATTTTTGACCACTTTTCATGCATATCGGTAATAACATGGTGTATGTTGGCTTCCAAGTCGTCAATTGTCTCTGGTTTATGGGCGTAGACTAGCAACTTGGAGACTAATTCACAGGTTCATTACATGAAATTGTGCACTCGTCGAATGTTTTCTTCAATAAATTGATTCAGCTGTCAAAAAACCTCAAAAAGTATTGTCAATTTGAAAAAAAACCTCTCACAACACCCGTATATATATATTTTTATATATATATATATATATATTATCTTTTATAAATATATCTATATCTCTAATATATCTATCTTCTATATATCTATAGTTATATATTGTAGTGATTTGATTTGATTAGAATGTACTCTTGTGTCTATTGTACCTATTCGATTTAGACGACTTCGCTTAGCTCGAGTTAATTACAGGTTGATCGCGTTAAACGAGATTTTCCTGCATTGCTAGATTTATACAACATTATAAGAGTAGGTATATGCTTACGTTCTTAGTAATGCAGGGAACTGCAAATTTCTTTAGTAGGTTTCTTCACTAATATTCGTAAGACATGATTTTTGCGTCATGAATATCTAAGAAGGCCCGATGGTACCTAACATTAACTAAATAGACGTGCGTCATTTCTTCGAGTGCTTGCGTATACTTACGGAACTTGGCGTGACGCACTTCTGACGCTCGCGAGTGAAAGTAAAGCATTCGAATTTAAAGATGGCCGGACCAATCACGCTATTGCTCATCCCGACTGCTTCTTGGTACCGCACAACAGATTTATTCAGAATTAATATAAACAGTCTCTTCTATTGGCTAACGTAGAGTTTAATGCAAACTCATAAAAATTTATGGAAACAGATGTTTTGGGCAAAGAAAGCATGGCTGGCGAAAAAATAAATCTGCGGATTGTGATGCTGGAGAAAAGAGAGAAAATTTGACACTTTAAAGATAGACAAGTGATCAACAAATCATCATTTTGTCAAATCACCATACACAATTTCAAATACGAAAACTTATCGAATTTTTAGATTAGGTTCGTTAGGCTATCACAAGAAAGTACTTCCTTAGCAACTTTGAAGGGAAGGCGGTCGGTAAGACGCCCTAGCATAAGCTGAGATACAGCAAAAAATTATGTACGAAGACATATTGGGCCTTGACTAGTCAACTAGAACAAAGCGACACAAGACAAAAAATTTGGAAGCGTCTTGTCGAGTCTTTGGGCCCTCAACCTTCCCAAGACAAGTGAATTAAGACGACATGATGATAAAAATTCTTAAATAAAAAACTTCACTCTTCCCGCCATATTTGACGTCTTCATTACCTATTGAAGTTCTTAATAATAATATATTAAGCAGGTAGGTACTATTAGGAAATCATCTAGCGAATGGCGCCCAAATAAATGTGACTGTTAGTTTGTAACTAATGTATTGATCAGTGGAGGATGTCCAGTGAATATCGTCTACATAATTGTGTTTAATGGAATATAATTTATATTTATGCAATTGTAGAAGAGCGCTAAATCGCACCTTTTGAATTTCGTATATTATTTCAGAATCAATAAAGGTTGAACAAGGAAGCGTTTTTCATTTCAATTCAGTGATCTGGTTGTCATGTTTTGCACAGGCGATTAGCATCAGGATAATCGTCGTGCATCGTGAGCGAGGAGAAGTAGCTTCACTCCTGGGACATCAGATTATTGTTAGGCTTGATCCACACTATCGGTCCGCTCCCGATCCGCTCATGCTCCAGTCAAATAGTCATCACTGGACCGGGACTAGAGCGGCACACATAGTATGATTGTGAATTGATTGTGAATTTATATTTTGTTGGAGCGAGAGCGGACCATGAGCGGACCGATAGCGTGGATCAATCCTAATAGGCAATATTCTGGCGAACCAGATCAGGTCCGAGCAATATATATATTTAAGATATATATAATAATATATATATATATATCTATATATATATATTATATATTATATATTACATTACATATCGTGTCATTGACGGGAAAGTGACAAAATTTAGATAAATGTAGAATTGAATTATTCTCTGGAAAACATGGCAATTGAGAAAATCTGTGTTTGCAGTAAGGTAAATTCCTTCTCTCCTATTAGGTAAGTACACTAGATTTAACACGGTAAAGTGCTAAAAATTATCCGTCTGGGTTTTGTGTAATTCTGTATAAAATAATAACCCACTTTTTTATGGATTCTATTTAGCAATCCGCATACCTCTGTGCACTTAGCACATTGATATAGGACCGGTTTCCCAGTTAATGCGATAAAAATATTACATAATATTAATCATTCGCCCAACACAAATCATACCAAACCAAACTCACTTCATTAGGTAGCTAAAATGATATATGCATAGGTAAATTAAAATTGCTTGGTAGATAAAAAAAGTGACAGGATCTTTAAGAAAATTTATAATTGAATTAATTAGAAAATCATCTAAATATACTATAGAACTCTAGTATATATAGTATAGAACTCTAAAAATGACTCCAGAAGGCAAAGTCAAGCTATTCTTTTAGCGAACAATGCTCATCTCCTTTTATAGATGATCATCACATATTTCTCAATCGAATCACTAGATGGCAGGTTGTCAAAAATTACGTGCATACGTAAAACTAAAATTTGTTGTAATTTAATCTCCTCTTAAGTTTCTATATTCTAAATATATTTTATTTATTTAATGAAGCGATATATAAAATTAAATGTCTGTCGTTCCCTTTACAATCAAACATCTTTTGACCAAGCTAAACCAATTTTTGTATAATAACTATTTAGGACCCCGCGCAAAACTTGATACATCTTCTCTCCGCTAAAACGCTATCCTTTTCAAATTTTTCTCAGTTGCATTCAAGGAACTTGAGATATATAGTCATCCCACTCAACTCTCCCCCATATCACATTAGCTTGTTTATATTTACAATATTTTTATATGTGTATTCTATGAACACTGTTACTGGATTTTACCTACGGAGGGATAAGGTCGGCAAACTCACCGCTTACCCAGAACCGTTTTATAAGGAAAAGCTCCTATATCCTGGTCTTGCTCATTCGCCACCTGGTTGGCGTTTGGCATTCCGCAGAGGGATAATCACTAATTAAGATTAATTACGGAAATCTCAGAGACGGAGCTATTTATAAGGGAAACATATACGAAAGTCTGTATTGGGTGGCCACAGGGCGTGTGACCTGTATTTGATGGCTTAAGTGATCACTTTACACATTGCAATTTTCATCGAACATACATAAAAAAGTATGTGTGTCCTTAGAACATATAGATAATATTGTTAAAATATAAACTTGTCTATAAAATGAGTTAAAAATTTAAAATAATGATTTTCAGGCGCATTAATTGCTTCATCTCTGTGAGACTTCTATAATTCATCTAAATTAATGAAATATTTACATGTTATCGTTACATTAATTGAAATCCTTATTTTAAACTTCTATTTTAAATTAAAACTGAATCTTAAAGTGTTATGAGGCGGACAGCTAATTTAAAATAAAAAAACATATTCTGGAATACAACATATGTATTTATATTTATTTGAAATAATTGAATCACATATTATGCACACATAATCAACTACAGACAAAATTATTGTGGGAATGAGCATTTTGAAATTCCAACACTTAAAATCGATCAATCAAAAATAATTATTTTTCTTATTAACGATGAGATCCAAGAAAACTACCTATATATAAAATATTATTATTACAATACATTTTATCAACAACAAAAAAATGTGTTGTTTTCTAAAATCATTTTAATTAAATAACTGACCATCTCCATCTACACGACCATCTACAGAATCCCACACTCTTCTGACCGCTCTTCCCTCGTCCACTTTCAAACATTTTCTCAAGCACGCTTGATTGCAGAAGACAACAAACCATCAACCATCCTTCACTGTCGGATTCATCTGATCGTGCCACGTCTTCCGCGGACGTTCGCTTTCCTGCTACCCACAACACTTGCCTTTTTTATTAAGGCGATTGTCTGTCAATGCGAGCGAAATTCAGCGGCAACAAGCACTTTTATTTATAATATTGTAGAAAAAAATTCATGTAACACGTCCATACAATTATATAAAGCCCACAAAGTGGAGCAATTTTCAATTCAGGTCTACTACAACGTTGGTATGATATAGTAGGTATTATTTGATTAAATAAATTAGTTTGTGTCAGTTTAGAAAAATAACAATGTATTTAAAATATATGGAACCTAATGAATACATTTAAATTTAATACCTTTCTATACAAAAATGTTCTACTAAATGCAAGAGAACTTATTAAAAAGACTGAATTTCTTGCATTTTCAGACGATCGCCATAACTAAGCCATTGTCACTCATACTTTCCACAAATTCAAACCATCATGGCGATTATACTATTATTCAAACATATTTATATTCGTTCCTAATATAGACATTCTTCGCCATAGTCTACTTTCATTCTTCGTTTTCCCTTTCCGATCTCACATCCGTACAATAGTATTGGTATCATAACTAGAATGTTAAGAAAATAATTTATGTAAAAGCATTTTGACAAAGATATTGAAAATCAAGCATAACTATGTTATTCACAATTTTATTTTGCTAAATTTAAAATGCTGCCAGCAAAAAATGTACATTTTCCCAGATGTTGAATAACCGCAGCACCTGCACAAGTAGGTACTCTGTCGACAATTGTCGACACTCTATAATTGTTTTCTAGTAATAGATAATAATTATAGAGTGTAATAAATAAATAGCTTTTCAACAAATCGAAGACAACAAAAATCAAAATAAAATCCTGAACCCTTCAAAGAGTCTTACAATATGATAAGCGGAACTAGTATGATAGTGTAGTCCCGGAAATTGCTTGTAGTCCCTATTTAAGCAGAAGAAACCATAATATAATCAAATGTACAAGTAATACCAACATAATATGTACTGTAACTGTAATGACTATTTTTGCTTATGAATTTAACCTGTTTTCTTCCTCGCTTATACTGTTTTATGTTACTATTTTGCTATCTTCTTTTTATTTTGATTTTGTATTTAACCTGATTTTATTTCTATTTTTCTTTGCTTTTGTTTTTCTACTTCTGATTTTTATGCCGCTGCACAAATCTATTTCTTTTATATGCTTTTAATTTTCTTGTATTTGTATTTGATTTAATAAAGAAAGTTCTTGGTGGAGGGGACAACGAATGGGTTTTTTGCTGCCAGAACCTTGCGGCGTTCGCCCTATACACGGGCGCCGCACGGGGATGGCTTTAAATAAGAAAAATGTCAACCTGGCGACGCAAGAGTAGGGCCGATATGGGAGCCGTCGGCTCATAGAACGGCCCTGGGAAAGTGGTGGGTCCCCATTCGTTGTAACTGTAATGTACCAATCAGCAATATGATTAAAAATATTACTAGACACCTCATCATGAATCTTTCTAAAACTCTACTACCGCGTGAATACGTGTACATGAACGCATGGTGATATATATAATGACTAGTTTATGCTAGTAAATGCATTGATAAATTACCACAGAAATGTATACAGGGTTATTTGTAAAACATTAATAACCTCGCAGGACTATATTCCTACCTTGATTATGAGTCGAAAATGTTCAAGCTATTATGACCTAATATCAATAGTTAAGGAGATATGCGACATCAAAGTTTGCATTTTTTTCCCAATATTTCTGACTTATTTTTTGTACAACGTTGGACTATCATTACAGTAACTTATATCAAATATGAAAAATTCATTCCCTTTAATACAAGTCAAATAAAAAAATAAAAACCTTAGAATTCCAATTGGAAAACATTCCAATTGGAATTTTTTCCGGGTTTTTATCATTTTATTTAACTTGTATTGGAACGAATGAATTTTTCGTAATCGATATGAGTTACTGTAATGATAGTCCAACGTTTTACAAAAAATAAGTCAGAAATATTGGAAAAAAATGCAAACTTTGATGTCGCATACCTCCGTAACTATTGATATTAGGTCATAATAGCTTGAACATTTTCGACTCATAATCAAGGTAGGAATATAGTCCTGCGAGGTTATTAATGTTTTACAAATAACCCTGTATAGGTACATACTTATGTCAGTATTATTTGATGACTAAAATCTAACATAATTTATCTTACAAGCAATTTCCATGGACCAACACACCTGGACCACACTATCGTTCTAATGGCGCTGTACCTAAATAGCAAACAACTAAAATTAACTTCATATAATATATATTTTTATTTCAATAAAAAAACAAAAAATGAATAAAACAACTTCATTAAATATTTTGTTCAATTTAAATTATCGCTACATTTATTGAATTATGCGACGCTAGTATAATACTATTATATAACAAACTATTTTCATTCCTTGTGTCGCTTAAAGATATTATATAATACATTAATTTCATGACACATATCCTACTCAAATTCAGAGTAAATTACACAAGGAATCATTGCACTTTTAGTAAAAATCATTGTTATAATAATAATACCACACATCTTATCATCTATATCTACATTTTTTCATAGTTTATGCAAAATTTCAAACAGACCCTGGGAAGTAGTACAGTTTCAATATTAACATTACTTAGCTACCTCAAAGACCACCCGTTTTTTCCACAAATTGATAGATACACGTGTTATTAAAACCGCCTGATTATTGAAACAGCTGTTTTACATGCAGAAAAGAATAAAATGAGAAGGTAATTAACTTTATTGAATCCCATACATGAGTGTGTACCCTCTTGGTAAATATCTACGTCATTTCAAATCAAAATCCGCCTATGTAGATGACGTTCGTGTAATATATTCTTCTGTTATAGCATTTAACCCGTCATAAGAAGCGATGGTCAGATAACATCTGACAGTGGAAAAAAATTCTAAAGTGAAAATATACATATTTTAATGAACACTTAATAAAATGCAGCACTCAAATAACTCCCGTGTTAAGACGGATAAAAAATAATCAGTTGTATTCTGAAATTAGCAATACTGCTATTTCTATTAATGTATATTATAGATATCACAGAGACGAAACTGTATTTATTATGGGAAACTAGGTATAGAAGTCATTTGGGTGTACATAGGACTTATGACCTATCTTTATGGTTGGCTTAAGTGATCCTATGTACACCCAAATGACTTCTATACCTACTTTCCCATAATAAATACAGTTTCGTCTCTGTGATATCTATAATATACATTAATTGATTAATAATGTCTCGTTGACATAAATCCAGCACTGTTCTGAAAGATTTGAACAAACTCAAAATATTCTGAACTGCTATTTCTGTTTCTTGACAGTTATTGTGTAACGTTCTAAAGCCGCCGATTTTGGCGTTTTAAGCGATAGATTTGAAATTAATGAATTCAATCATTTATCAAACTCTAAAACTTAAACAAACCTTAAGTTATTCACAATTACGAATAATGAGCTTGATTGAATTCATTAATTTCAAGCCTGTCAAACTTAAAACTTCAAAATTGACGGCATTACAATGTTAAAAAATAACTGTCAAGATACAATATTGCTATTAAGCAATACTGCTGATTTCAGAATACGGCCGAATACCTAGAAATTCCACTTTAAATTATTCTCATAAAGTTAGAAAATTACTGCCAAAAAATGCTCATTACTATTAACAATCTTTCAGCATTGCATTTTGTCAGACATGCCTACAAACTTCTAAACTTGATAGATTATAGAATAGCAAATTAGTTATTTATCTATTTGAAAAATGTATCTTCATATGTCTACCTCATTCGTATTTCACGGGAATTTTATACTATTCAGATTAATTTCGAATTCGCCTAATTATTTATTAGAAAGCGTTAAACACAAATCTGAGCGCATACTTAAATTATCATTGAATTTTATCAACCTCAGTATCATCAAAGTATAATCGATATCATGTAATTAAACTAATGTTTGTCGAATTTATATTATAATATAATATTATAAATGCATATGTCGTACAAACCTAGTCCAACCCTTTCTCTTATCCAGCCACTACATTTAAATTTAAATGTCAACTATTATTTTTCATCGAGTCTTTAACATCTAAATTGGATTTCTAATGAGCAATTTTTTTTTAGTTAATAACGTAGCAGAGATGTTATCGAAAATGTTATATGCAGACAAATCTCGTAACTCGCGCGGAAGCTGTAGAATTAATTAATTTATTAAAGTGACCGGCGAACAGTCAATTTTTTTTAGCATATGCGCCAAGAAGCAGGTGTCTTAAAATGAATGTACTAAAAAGAAAGTTGAATCGTTTTGCGGTAATTTAAGATGTCGGTGTAAATTAAACATGCGCGCAAATAATATATTTCAAGTTTTTTGTCGCGAATATTGATTAGACATTTCTTTCTGTCCCGGGAGCATTCTCTTTTGTTGATGTAAGTCCTCTAGAGAAAGCAACAGGTAGAAATTATTCACAACACGAACGCAACAACCTTCCACAATACAATGATGTGCATGCTAAAATACTTGCTGGCACAAGGCGTACGGATGCAATGGGGAGATTGAGGATCAAGAGATCAAGAGTCGAAGGAAGATCTGGTGAAGTATGCAACTAATAGCTATCTTCAGTAAGGTGCTGAAACTAGTAGCACATGGCACCGGACAGTTTTGAATATAGTGTTGTCATTATCATAGCAAATGCTCTTTCAAGAACATGACTGCCTTGCCGGAAGCTTAAAAAGGACAATTAAAAAAGAGATTGAAAGTGAGATGATCGCAAGCAAGTCGAATGATTTGCCTTGTTCTTAAGATAGCAAGATTGTTTCTACGGTGATTGTAACAAAAATATACTAGACGTATTTATTTATGTCCGTGTATTTACTTAATTAATTAAAATTTGCGAATTTTGCATTTTTAGATGGGGACCTTTGAAAAGTAGTGGTGGATCTATATGGTCTAATTAATGTGACACGTTGAGTGAGAGGAATGTGGAGTATAAGGGATTTATAAAAAGATGTTATTTAATCGCAAGACAGGAGACAGAAATTGCTACATGTGTTTCTATTTCTTCATTAACTATGTGCAATATCACATTCATCACCCAACAGTTGTGCATTAACGGCATATAAATTATGTTTTGGTACGTCGATATTTTGTTACACAAACACGGATTGGATTGTAGTGTCGAAACTTCACGGTGACTGGGTGTTCTTAAAAAAGACTTATTTATTTAATGTCAAAGCGACACGGATGTCAAAATGATTTCTATCATCACGTAAACCACTCATTGCAATCTGTAGTTTTATTTAAAATATAATTTTTTGTTAAATATTACATAAAATAGGTACTATTATTATATGAAAACTTGGTAAAAATCAGTTTGTTTCACATACATCTACTAATTTCATCCAAAGAGTATAAAAGCCAATATTTCTGTCACAATGATATAAATATTGACATTCGACAAATGACAACTATTTTTTGATATGATATGAGTTTTGGTATAACAATCAACCATTATAACAATCTTGCTTTTTGGATGCTTCTGTATGATGAGACTACAGTTATGGATATTCAGTTTGGTACAATCACTTTCAGACACCTTGCTTTATGTTTTAATATCGCCAATAAGCCTAAAGTACTATATATGCAACAGTAATACCTATATACTAATGTTATAATTACACTAATTCACACGTTTTGGCACATAGAAGATTTCACAGTATTTTTCATTATTTTAATGCTAAAACTCCTAATTATGCTAGTGACGTAACGGTATTTTATTTCTGATATTTTTATATCTGCATAACAATAGACAGTTAATTATTCATGTCACCGTTTCGTTTGAGAAAACACATTTGGCTTAATAACTATCATACATATTCAATGTAATCATTATCGATGTTAAGTAAGTATATATTTTAAAAGTTTTTAATAGACACATTCTTTTGAAATACAAGTGAGCAATACATTTAGAGTTAAATCATAAAAAAACAAAATAATGAATAATCTAAAAATAGCAATATTAAAAAAATACAGGGACGGAAATAATTTAAATTGGACAAAATTTTCATTATTCAATGTAATTCAAGTAAATAAACCTTAGTAAAAAATAATCATTTTATTAATTGCTAAGGTCCTGATTTGAAAACATGATACCCAATTTTTGTAGTTATTAAAAAAAGGTTTTCAGAGTATGGACAAAAACTCCATATTAAAGAAATGATAAAAAGTGAATATATTTACCTAAAAAATTAATGTGGAACAAATTATATTTTTTGCGAATCAACATTACTTAAGTATTACTTTCTTATTCCTTCCTCCGACTTAATGTTAATTCAAATAACCCTTCAGTAACCCTTCTAAGTGACCTGTGAAGGCAAATTTCTAACATCTTCAGTTGGCCTCAAGTTTTACAATATCTTGCTATTTATACTATACTGAGTATTCTAAACAAATGTGCACAATTTTGAAAATAGATGTACCTACCATAAAATTTTAAATCAAAAAAGTACATAAAAGAAAACACGATTATCACCTGTCAGTTTAACTTGAGAGAAAATTGCTTAGAGAAATCCTAAGTGCACCTTGATTGACATGAAACGGTCATTTAATAAAGCGCGTGTTGTTGGCGCAACAGGTTACCGGTAAACACGCTTTCACGCAAACCGAGATCTTTAAAAATCCATTAAACGGCACAATAATAATAATATATTCAAGAAAAGCTCTCCAACAATTATGATTATAATGGAATGATTGCTTATAATCAATATTGATCAGCACAGTTTGAATTTAGCTTTACCGCTAGACAGGCCCGGCGACAGGAATATTGGGGCCCGGTACACGATAAACATATTGAAGGTAAATGAACCCTAAATCCTTTGCCCGAAAATCTAACCTGTAAAATCTTTTCTGCCACCATGTAAATAATACCTAACAAAATAATTCTTTGGTTTAAACATTTAATTTTAAAAAAAAAAAATAGATGGATGCGTATGCTCATTTACGTGCGTTGGAAAATTTACTTCTTTCGCAAACATGTAATAATACCATATTAAATCAAAAACTATACAAATGTATAATAATTTTTGTTATAAGCAACGGAGGATTGCTAAAGAAACTAAAAATAGTACAAAACAAAGCAATGCGTATAATAGAAGAAATTGAAGAAAAAAATAACAAAAATGTTGAATGACCTAAAATTTTAATCAGTAAACCAAAGAATAAAATATCATGTTTTGGTAAAAATATTTAAAATCAGACACGGATTATTGTCCAAATACTTTGATAACAAGAGGAAACAAAATAAACATTTCAATTAACACTTCACAAAATTGTCTAATGTACAACGACCTTAAAATTTTCTATTGCCTGCCAAAAACTATACAAAACACGGTAAATATAAAAGAGTTTAAACTGGAATGCAAAAAGTTTATAATGAAAAAGTTTAAATGACTATATCATCATGTATTCATGTATTAGCCCATACAACATATGTATGGAACTAAATTAACAGTAAAAATAAAATTAAAATAAATAAAAACGTACCCTCACGACCATAGCGACTTCCGCTGAGGTTTCACAACTAACGGTGTCATTTTCATTATTAAAAGCTGATGACAAGAATCGCACAGTTATTACACGGTTTTAATGGCGAATATTACTAACTGATGACATTCTGTCAAACGCAATTGAGCGCAGTCAAACGTCAACTATACCATGTAATAGGTACAAAATCTGTGCAAACTAGAAGCCCCTTTTGTCATTACGATTACACAGCTAAAATCTTAATTCACCAAAACAGTTCTAATTTTCATTTAAATAACCAATCATTCATGATCTTTTGGATTGAGCGTCTTTGTGTTCGGCACTCCACTCAAGATGGACGACAATACGTTATTTATGATAGTGGAATATTATTTCAATTTCAAAGTGAATAAATTTTTAACAGTGACGCAACAACGATAAACAATATACACCGTCAAAGTGACGGCTAACTTCATGGTGTGAAAACGATGCAAGCGCACTTCAATGCATACTAAAAATTCACCCTAAATCTGCCAAAAGGAATATACTTTCAAAATGCATTTGCAGATTGCAGTGAGTAGGAAAAAATCTGAAACCGAACGAAAGCGGGCGGGCAAGACACCCGCGCACCAAATAGTCAGATCGATTATTTTACAAATCGTCAGGTATTACTCCAGCCCTCCCCTGTCGCCGGGTGTCGTACTACATGACTAGAAAGCTTGCTCTAGATTAGTAGATGATTTTATTAATTCTCACATCAGATATTTTACTTATGTGCACGTATTTATGAGTTGCAGCAAATATGCAAAAGAAAAAGCAAAAACCATCATCCAATTATACATGTGAAGTTGGTAGTGGGAACTCAGTGCGCTCTTATGAAAAAATGTACAATTTTGAGAAAGACAAGTGGTTAGTTAACCTTACAGAAAATATTTAGAAAGATGAAAAAGGCTTCTTCACAGAACACTTTTAGCAGACATAATTGTTTTTTTAGACCAGTAGGTCATTAAGGACTGCGGATAACAAAATCGGGGTGTGACGGAACTGTGAAATAAGAGGAGGGAAGCTAAGTGAATCTTTAAAATCTACTGTTAAGGGCTGTTAGCATTTAAGTAGTCTGATGGATGGATGAAAAAAAATTAGCTTCCCTCAGAGAAAGCCTCATGGAATTGGCAGGTAGCCAGAAAGGCGTTGAGAGGGGTGATTTCAAGTTATGTAGGGACATACTCAACAGGCATGTTTATAGATGATGTAATGAGGATCTGAGACGTATTTAGAGGCACGTAATGACCAAGCAAGCAAGATTCATCCCACGCTCGTTCCGTACACCGTTTCGCAAAAAGAAAATATTATTAATTTTAATAGATCTATACACATATGGATTCGCAGATTTACTTTAGACGAATCAGTAAAAAAAATACAATTTAATTGACTGTCAAATATACCATTAAAATAATGGTCAATCAATTTTTTAATGATAATTAGTTTCAATAATGTTTTATTTAATTAATTAATATATATTTAATTATGTAAATAATAACAGAGTGCCAACACACCCGATATCATCGAATTTGACGTTTATTTATGTGTTAAACTATACCATAAAACAAGCTGGACTATGTTAGAAAAATTTTACTTTGGTTGAATGATCTAATTAATTTTTTATTAAACTTATTGCCCACTAGGAAAATATAGGAAAAAAGTTAATATTATCGTACATTCACAATAATTGATGTTAATATTCTTAAATATATTCTTATAAGAAATATCTATCGTGTTACAATATTAGATTTATACAGTTTCAAAACATTATTGATTATTTCAAACAGTACAGTTCATTTGCAGAGAATAATATACATATTTATATTCATTCTCGAAATTTTTAACTCTCATTCACTAGGCTCCAGAGCAGGTCTCGCGGTACTGCTCTCGTACTACTCCACTAACACGTAAAATAATTACATCAGATTATACATAGTTTGTCAATGTAATATAGATTTATTAATGATCAACGGAATATAATTTTATTTGTCTTAAAATCACTGCTAATACTATAACAATAACTAAATAACAACACAAAAAAGACATATCCGGTTGCGCAGGTATCCCGGAGTTTTGGGTTTAATTCCCGTCGAAATCATAAAATATACTAAACATTTATATATTCCAGATTTTATTTTACACTGTCAGTTTAAACTTAATGGCGCGTATACACGGATGAGAATTTGCCCTCTCATCTCAGAGGTTCCTACATTAAATATCGTAACTAACAAACAGGCTCTTAAGTAGCAATTTTATATATATTTAAGTAGCAATTTAAGTAGTATTTTTGGTGTTCCCTGAATTGCGCGCAAGATAACTGCGCGCCGACGAACGGAAGGACATTAATTCCCGTGTATTTCATTCTAAAGTATTTCACAAACCATGAAAATTAATAATAACCAAATGTATTATATTTTGTGAATATAACGGCCATTAAAAAATCTACTAGCAGCTAGCAATCGGCTATCGCCCATTGCTAGCTGCTAGACCCTACGGGCGTCAATACTGGCCGCTACACGGCCTTTGGTCTCTTCAATTGCGCGCCTACTAGCTTCTGCGAATAACTATCGCCCATTCGGTTATTTTTTGAAACTGGTGATTGCAAAACAACTCACTGCATACTGTGTTTTTGAAGCAATCATACTATAGATAATCCGTTGCCGTCAATGCTTAAAAACGAATACCTAAAAAGTAAACGTCAAAAATTGCCATCAGAAAAAATGAAAATTTCGATGTATCTTGCCTTTAAGTGACTCGAAAGTTAAATATTTCTACACATTAAATAATATCTAAATATATTTCAAAAGAATCTGTACACCTCGTTACATAAAATAATTCATACGATTTGTTGGGTTTTTTTAAATGGCAATGGAAAAAAGTGTTTTACTTAATACAGATTTAACGGAATCATAATATTGATAATTATTTACTAATTTAATATTCCAATCAATCATTTTAACTTTAATCATTTTAATTTTAACTTTTTCTGTAAAACTTTTTTCTTTAATGTGCTCCATTGATGAAGATAAACTTTTTCATATTGTTTCATAAAAATTCCGCCGTCGTGAACGCATCAGAACATATAAAGGAATAATTTACGTAGGAGAGGACTATCTGTCTATTAAGGCTCGATATTTATCAGCCAACTTCACGTACAAAATCCGGATATGAATCGTAGCCTGCTTCGATCTTAACTCCTCGCTAGTCATTCACTCGCTTTCGAAACAAATATTTTAGACTCATCCGTGTATACATGACTCATGTGATCTAAATGATATAAGATTTGTCTTACATGATTTTAAAGTTTACTGTCAACAATAATAAACTTGTAATGATTTAATGAAATCGCGTGTTGCATGTCAGAAAGCTGTGAGATTTATTAATGTCTAGTTGCAAACTGGATAAATTAAAAATTACGTACGTACCTATATAAAATGTATGAGATTCTTACTGTATTTAAATATTTCAAATAAAGCATTACGTTTAAATAATTCTGTAGATGGTGGGAGGTATACAAACTTATCAAAAATACTTTTAATTGATTGATTGAGGAAATGCGTCAAATTAATGAGTTATAAAAAGAATTTAGATTAAGAAAGACTTAAAATTGTTAATTATCAAAAAATGTAATATTCTCTAAAAATACGTTATTGTAAAAATCATATTTTAGAAGTACAACAAGTAATTGATTTCAGAATGGTCAATTTGTTTTTAAAATATCGAAAAATACAGTACGTATACTCTTTCAAAGGAGAAACCGTCAAAAGACAAAAATAATTTATATCATAGCAGATATCTAGAATTACTATCAATTCATCACTGAATAACTAAGTTATCTCTAAACAGTCAGGATATTATCACTATAAGAAAATACAGTAGGTATTAATTATATGACAAGTCAGCAAATTGCTAAATGAAAGTTATTTGAATCAGTATTGTTAGGCCCCTAAAAATAAATATACAAAAAATCGTGGAAAATTAAAACTACCTAAAGTTTTTTTGGTTTTCCACTATTTTTGATAATGATTTAGTACAATATTTTATCAAGTTACAACAAAAATTTTAATATTTTTAATTGAACGTTTTTATTTTATACACAATGCATACCTACATATTAGACATCTAAAATAAATATAATATAATATCTCTTTGGGGCCACACATATATCGTACATTATTTACTTATTTTTACATTAGTCTGAAAGTTAATTTAAAAATATAAGTTTGTTACACAGTACAAGCCTATGAATATTATGTTGAAAAAACATACAAACTAATTTTTATTTGATAAAATAAATTGACAGTAGATGAGATAAATAGAATACGCAAGTTTTCAGCGCCGCCAGATTATTTTTAATACATCTAGTAATACCGTGTCGTAATCAGGCGCATCTTCACAATCCACGGTTGAACAACAGAAATTCTTTTATCGAAGATGATTCCGATCAAAAAATAAAATTAAATTTTGGTAATGTTTTAACAATTATTATAAACCTACATAAAAAAGTATTACATATTTTACAAACTAGCTAAATATACAAGATGTCTTATTTACACGAAATAACTGACGATTTTCTAAAACTACTTCAGTAGTGAGTGGATGTCTGCCCGTATTTTCTAATATATGTTTACAATATCAATAATTAATATTACTAATAGACACATAATTTGGGTTATTACATTAATTTAGTAATTATCAATTCAAATTATTATTTACAATACATCAAAATGTGAGTGAAATGTGAAATATTAAATAATAAAAATCTCGAAAAATCTCTAGTATGTGCAATTAAAATTGCACAAAAAGAATTGAAAATTTTTTGAGTTGAAAAAACACGAATTTGGTAATACGTCATAAGTTTTCATGAATATTTGACGCAGAGAAAATCTACAAAATATTTTCGACATCGAAAATATTTTTATCACAGCCAACTTGGAGATTTTACCTTAAAATCACCAACCAACATTAATGATTGAACAGCCATTGTTTGATTAATTTATCTATGAAATTTTATATTTACTTTCGAGACTTTTTAACTTCTAGAAGTGAGCTTCTTATCTACATCGGATCTTCACTGACTTCTAGATTCTGACATACCGAAGTATGAATGATCGCCGTAATGGATGAGCATTTTGTTTCTAGTGTTGTACTCGACACTGAGTGATAGGTACTTCAAAATGAAAGGTTACAATTCTTTCTCTATGTTCTATGGGGATGAACTCCAAATCAATAATACGTTCCCATGGAAAGCATGTTCGTAAAAACTTGAGGCGAGTCTCCTACTAAAATTCTTCCTTATTTTTTTATTAAATTTTTCATAGTACAAAATTATCGTAATAACGTAGCGATGACGATGTTTTTACTATACTACATATATTTAAATACAGGCATTAAATCTGAAAAAGCGCAAGACTTTATTGTTGTTGTGGCGAGTGTACATGGATGAGACTTTTTGGTGTAGTAGTTAGTGATCACTTAGTAGTCGGTGGTTCGAATCCCATTCCAGGACACCGTCCTATTTTAAAGCACAAGCGTTCTACTCCGTGCTCGCATCTCTATTAGAAAAAAAAACTCCCGTAAGAGATTTGGCTTTAATTATCGATACGTACCTGTTGATAATTTTGCATACAGAAAACAACAGACAATGAAATCTAAAACGCTTCGCGCACAACTTATGTTGTCTTTTACATGACTTTCAAGTCGAGTCTCCGAGACAAATCTCTTCAATGTACACGTGCCTATAACCTATAAACAAGGAATCGATTAACATATCTCGCAAATACTAAAACCAATTATTATAATACCATTATTTTATGTTATAAAAGATTCCTATTTTCACTATTATACCAAACAATAGTTGAAGAGACAATTTCATTTTTTTTAATTAACACAATAGTTTTGAATGTGAACAATTTTTGTAAAATTTATATCATAACTTAACGTAAAACCCCTTATTTCATATCTATTATTTATGAAATAAACTAAGAACATGTAAAGAAACTACCAAATAAACAAAATAAATGTATAAGAAATGCAAAAAATGTGTAATATTGTATTCTGATTTTTTTTCTATGACAGTTTGCAACAAATAAAATCTCATAACTTAAGTCTAGATCATTCGAGAATAAAAATGAAACAGCTAAAAAGTCTTCAGTTCAGGGCACAATATTCACATTTTTCCGCTTTGTCCTAACCTATCCTACTCAATTTACCTTCTTCCCCTTGAAAAACTCTCGCAGGGGAGCTTTCAACCCGAAGCACCCCATCTCTAGGTGGTGGAAGCCCGTACTGATGAGGCTGAGCAGAACGAAGAAGCCGCACCACAGCAAGCTGATGTACCGCAGCGGAGGGAAGAGGCACAGAAGTGTAGGGCACGACAGGACCAGGACCGTCCAGAAAATCAGTGCAGTGATCAGTTCCCCACGGGGGAGGTATTCCAGTCTGTTGGACGCATCCACGAATCTCCCTGTTATAATATTTCATCGAGAATGAATGCCTATTTCAATAACATTAAAATAAACTTATTCTATTTACCAAAGCACTAAAAAACTTGAAACAGAAGAAAATCACTTGGTGTTATTCAGATTGTCAATACGAATAAACCATTTGGGGTTGATCTACACCAGGTGTGGCGAACCGAGGGCACGCGTGCCAGAGATGGCACGTTTGAGAATTTGAAAGGCACGCGAATGATTTTTAAGTTCAAAAATATTTTTTTAAATTTTTAAATAATTGAATTTGGAAATAATTGAAAGCAATCGATTAACAAACATAATTAATAAATATGCAGAAGAAGAAATAATGAAACATTGGAACGCCATTCCAGAAATCTTTAGCGATTTAAAGAAACTAGCTAGAGAAATATTATCAATTTTCTCTTCTACATTGCTTGGGAGTCATTATTTTCAGAAATAAATTTCATAAAATGTAATTCAAGAAAAAGAATGACTGATGAATCCAGTTGGTCGTGTGTATTACTAAAAGTGACGAAATATGAACCAGATATTAAGAATTTGTCATCGAATGTACAACAGAAAAAATCTCATTGATAAATAAGCAATGTGTATGTTTATTGATTACGACTTTATTTTTAAGAAATTATATTGTAATTTTTAAGCTTGTAAATAAAATTAAAAAAACAAAAAAAATCATTTTTGTTAAAAAAAATTACTGTTTGGGCACGCCACACAATAGAGAAATAATATTTGAGGATTTTTGGCACGCGGACCCAAAAAGGTTCGCCACACCTGATCTACATTATCGGTCCGCTTACGGTCCGCTCTCGGTCCGCTCCCGCTCTTGCTCTCGCGTCCAATAAAATAGTCATTCATACTATAGGTATACTCGCTCCAATCCCACTCTGGTCCCGGTCCGATCTCGCTCCGATTATAGTATAGTATCGAAAAATATTTGACTGGAGCGGGATCGAACTTGTCCTGACTTGGGCAAACATCTAACGTTCTAATCTTGAGTGCATAGCATTAATTAAATTTTAAGTTAATTTTTGTAATAATACGTATTATAGAAAACGTAGAATTATGAAAAAGATAATTAAATTAAAGTATTATTTATTATAAATGTTTTTTGCAACCTAAATAATACCTATAGCAGCTAATTCTTTCAAAAAAATCCGATTTGAAACGCAGATCAGAGCAAACTGATCAAAAAAGATAAAGCGTGATCTAAACTTTCCCACTAGCGTGGACATGAGATTTTACTTGAGCGAGAGTGGACCGGGAGAGGCCTGATAGTGGGGATCGACCCTTATATGTAAAAAAATACAATGTTCTAGGTGATGCTTTGCATCTAACATCGTAACGTCTAAAAAAAAGTTTAAAAATTTAATCTTGATTTTTCTAAAATTAAAAAAAAAATCAACACAACAAACAACAAACTTTTTTCAAAATTTTCTATTATTGAACGAATTTTTTATGATGTTTCGTTTATAATTCATTCTTTTAATGAAGTATGATTTGTGTGTGATCAAATTATCTAGGAATATAAAATGAATTCAATTGACTAAAATCAAAAAAAGTTATTTGATTTAATCGTATAATTTTTTCTAATTAATTGATATCGAAAACGAAACTTTCGATTATTAATTAACAACATTCATTTTACATACCTACCTATCGGGGATATACGATGTGCGCCTAGTGGACGGCAAACACGTTACCACGTTAAATTAGGTTACGGGGGAAGTTCTATCGTATTACAGAAAACCTTTGATATGGTATTTTCTATATTTGATGTGGTCCGCTGCGGTCGAATGGTGAATACTGAATACATTAGCAAACTTTCTGATTGTTACATGTGAATGTGAAACTCCCACATGGACCGCAAAATGTCATCAAAGTTCTTAAACAGTTTTCAAGAATCTACTACTAGGACAATATCTCCGGAACAGAATTGGATAATCCGTATTTCTTCTTCTTGAATCCTATCCGTTCAACGAACGTTGGCTATCATAACTTTATTTACTGCTAACCGGAAAAGCTCTACAGTAGACCGGCTAAACCACTGTCTCAGCCATGGTGTTGTCTTTCCGACAGTATTTCCTTGCTTTAGTCGTACTTCTCTGGATATCTCGTCACATATATTTGAAAGGTACAAATAATTACAGCACCTCTCTCAAATACTGAACAGTAGTTTTCATATGCAACCGATACGTTATTGACGAGCTGGAATTCATACAAAATACAGTACCTAAAATACACTTTGCGCTGACATCTTAAATGCTCTAACGCAACACGTAACTTATAGATGGTATTTTATTTAGCCATTTTATATTACACAATATTTAAACAAAATAATAAGATGTCTCTTGATGTCTGTCTACACTGTTTATGTCTAATTTATCAAACTTGTAAAAACTTGTTATGCCAAATTGCGACAGAACTTTCCCGACAACCAATATATATTCAATCCTTTTAACCAAGAGCAACAAATTATGTTAGTTATTGTTATATCCGACAGTTGTCATCAATATTAGGACATAAATTCCACAAAGGGGACGCCGTTGGAGCTATAAGTCTGCAGATTGTTACTCACCGTGTTTATGAAAATCTTTCAGCTGCTCTTCCTTGCTCCTCCACTTCTCGTTCAACCATTTCCCCAGGGATACTTCCTCGCCAGGCAGACAGCTCGCTGGATACCTATATCATAATTAAAAGTATTATTTATATAACAAACGTACAAATATACGTCCAGAACTCTCTAAACATTGCTCTAACTGAAATCAAATATTGCAAAACCTAAAAATTATTACGTTCTGGATTTCATATATTTTTCTAAATATGAAGCGTAGCTGATGGAACCGCCCTACATGGCATGTGGGACTTATAAAAGTAACAAAACTATAAATAAACCCCCTACAGAATATTTCGATTGATCTAATTTTAGCAATTTATTAACTGCTTGACAAATTTGAAATGTGAGGGGCACACTACTGGTATGGGCTAAAAATGATCGCACGAGTCCCTAATAAAATATAAGTTGGGCCAACGATTCGCTTATCAAATTAAGAAAACTGAATATTTTCAAAGCAAATCTGTAACATGTCATGTGTTTTAGAAATATCATCTTGATTCTTAAATACAGTGGGACATGTGCACGGACATTTCTCTCGGATCTCGAAAGCACATAAAGGACAAAACAGAGTTGAGCCCTGAGTGGACTCTGGTTCATTCCTACATGTATTTTGCAAACAAAGTTTCTACTTAGCCACGCCACGATAACACAGAGATCAAATTCTCATTGCTGTATATACACACTGTAATAATTATATTCGTATTTTTGAAATTCCTAGTTAAGAGATTACACCACCTAGTTTTTAGCACCCTTATATTAGTTTCACCGGTCTATTTGGAAGAAGTCTTATTAATGGATATTTTACCCGCTTCCAAATTTCTATTCGAGCTGGAATTTTGCACTCAGGCTTATTCTCGATGACGATAAGTAGAAAATTATATTACACGAAAAAAATATTTTTTAAATACCGCGCTTATATTTAAATGTACTACTATTAACGGCCAAAAAAATTTTGCGTCACTCTCCAAATAAAAGCGTGGGTGTTTTCCCTCCATCAACAACATAATTCTGCAAACTATGTCAATACAGTAAGCGACCACTTTTTATTGGGAGAGTGCGGCAAAAAAATTTTACCGAAAATTTATTTCTTACTTTTTAGTACATTTAAATATTTTTAATTCGTCTTATAGCTTGAAGCTTGAAGAATAATTTGGGTCATCACTCATTGAAAAATTCCAAAAATTGATAAACGGTCATCTTTCATGTGAGCCAAAAGATTTAATTTATATTGAAATATAAAAAGAACTCCCGAAGACAATCTGAATGCTTACCGCTTGATGGAGAAGTGGACCTCAGGCGGGAACCTGCCGAAGAGCAGGTCCCTGAGCTGGCAGCCGTCGCAGCCCCCGTAGGCGACCGTGATGTCGTACACCGCCGCCAGGTCGCTGCCCATGGCGTGCACCAGGTGACAGAAGCCCTTCGTGCGGGGGTGAAGGACTTGGCGATATATCTAAATGCAAAAATAACGGAAATCAAAAAAAATCTTCTTGATCGTCTAGCTCGTAATTGAGCATTCAAAGCCCCCTAAGGAATTCTGAAATTCCAGCTCAGAATCTAGTTTAGTAACTCAGTATATTTTTTCGTTTACTATTGAGTTGACGCCTATTTTTATTCGCTGATTTTTTTGACATTAATTTGTCATAATATAATTTCTTAACGATACGATATATACATTCAGTAAATAAAAAAGTAACCCATAAAAACCAAATTTTTACAATAGGTACTCCCTTTCTCTTTTTCGAGTTTCGTGTCTACCATATGCGTCGAAATCTCCATACAACTTGTATGAAAAAACTATTAAAAATTTTAAAAATCCAAAATTATATTATAATTATTATTATCTTCTTGAGAAGATCTATCAAATTTTCGTTAGGAGTCTGCTTGCAAAGTTTCAGCTCGATTGGATCACGGGAAAAGGGTTAAAAATCGATCCAAATTTTTTCGACGACAAGCAAGCAGACGCCACGAGTTAATATAAAGGGAGTAAAAATTCATGCGATTTTCTTTTTTGATATTTTAATCCTCAATATAACTTATTAGTGGTACATTTTTTATATTTTACAGAGCATTAACGATTTGAAGACAAAACATGCAGAGAAAATATTTTATAATTGGAAAAAGTGATCGTCAAATCTGATATATAGGTTGACGCTAAATTAGCCGCCATTTTTGCGACTTTTAATTTGACGTTTATTGAGATTTTTCATAATTCTTTAATAGATAGAGTTAGGAAATCGAAATGCGCATCTAAAATCATACACATGCCACCTTACACTGTACCACTCGAAGAAAGGGTGGAATGTACCGGAAAATTATTCTTCTTGGCGAAGGAGTCGCTCTTCCTGATGTTGCTCTCCGTGAGATCGGTTCCCTCGGGGAAGATGAGCAGCTGGTACTTGCAGCCGATGTTCCGCAGGTACTGCGCCACCCGCAGGATCTCCAGCTCGTCCGTCTCCCAGTTGCGCTTGATGTAGATGAAACAGTTCAACTGCATCACCCAGCCTGCGAAATAAATATCGTCTTTATTCAACGGATCCCCTGGAAAAATCAGCTTCCGAAATAATCATCAATAAGATCGTGTCCGCAAAATTTGCTTCCGGAATAATCCGGGCCCCGGTATATTTAAATTAGTTTGAACTTAACCACAGACCACCAAACTATATAGAATGAACTAACGTAATGATTTTGGTATACAACCTGGTGATAAGGTTGGTACCAAAACATTTTTTTAATATTTTTTTTTATTATAATATATCATGGTACAAAATTTATTGAAATAGAAAGATCATACACACAATAAAATCGTATTACTCTCCATAAAAGAGCTGACGCTCCTGGTTATGGGAGGAGTAAATCACATCATATTATTTATAAATATTACAATTTTTATAACAAAAGTATTAAGAAATAAAATGGTGAACAAAAATTATCAAGAAACGAGATAGTAAAAAAATATCAGGAATCAATAATAGACGAAAATAAATACATATAAGGGAATTTCAAGAAATTTTATTGTTAAAGTTTTTTAGTTCATTTTTAAATTATGTAAAGTCTTCAAATTTTTTTAATTTATTCGGTAATGAATTGAATTTTTTTATTCCTACAAATGAATAATGGTTCTGGGTTGCGCTTGTTTTGTATCTGGGTATTTTTAAATTTAAGAATAATCTTGTGGGCCTAGAAGTTGTGATGAATCACCTGTTTCTATAGATTTTTTTTTTATTTTATTTTATTATTTTATTTTGAACTCTAAGATGATTTAAATGCTACGCGGGGAAAAATTGAGCTAAACTGGCCGTAGTATTGGAGCTAAAAAAATTTGGGAATGATGAAACGCTAGTATTGGGAGGGAGTTAGTAGCGATTGATCGGATATAGGTTACGAGCAGTTAATATTCAATTCTTATAAAACATATTAATCTTGTGGTAAAGCCGCGTTTGGTACAAATGGTTGACGATCGGCGCGGTCCGAGCGGTCCACATGTGCTTCCCAAAAAAAATACTGAACACGGCTTTCGTAGATTTGGGTCGCGATAATTGCAGTTTGAGCCGTTAAAAAACCGATTAACGTCTACTCTGAGGTGACGATGATATTGACAGTTCCACGAGGTTTCAGAATTATGGCCTTTTTTGCTGTGGTTTTGAAACCGCTTAAATGTCATTAATCGCGACCTTAAGTGGATTGCCGCGCAAGAGAGATAGCAGAATATGAGCAAAGGCAAGGAAGGCAGGTCCTAATCGGGGGATCGCGAGAGGAAAACGCCCCATAAAATTTTTTTTATAGGAATTGGCCGTGGAGCACGGATTAAACGTATACGTTGTACCAGAGGGGTGACCTTAACTGAGCGGATAATGATTTATTTTCGTTTCGCGGGAGTCGGATAACGTAGGCAGATAGGAAATTTAACTATAATTCCATTATATTTATCTGTAGACTGACGCTCTATCGAGGAGCGAATAATGATTCATTTTCGTTTCGCGGGAGTCGAATAACGTAGGCGGGTAGAAAAGTTAACTATAATTCTATTATATTTATCTGTAGACTAACGCTCTTCAGGCTTTTACAACAGATAGGTAATTGTGCAATGACGGTATATACGGTTAGGAAAGAGATAACGATAACGTGTAAGCATATTAATGGCACGACAAGAAAATAATATACTCGAATATAGATACAATATATTAACTATGTAATCACTACAAACCTGCCCTACGTTAGCGTAGTTTCAACAGGACGGGTAACGTGTATACGATTGGCTATTCTAGCTCAGATTTCGCCGGGTTTGGTAGTAATAACCACAAAACATAATTGGAACAAGTGTATCTAGATAAGAATATTGTAAATAAAATAATATGAATTTGCGGCCCATATACACATGAAATAAAAGGATAAAGCGTATGGGGATCTTATAGATGGATGGATAAATGAAACAAATATATATAGGAGTAAATGCAAGTAAAAAGCAAGCATATAAGTACCAAAAACATAGGAGAACATAGTGTGATAGAAATTCGAAGACGGGAGGAACAATAATGTGAAGTGGAACGGATATAGCAAGAGCATGTAATAATGATAAACGTACAAATACAGACAACTACTTGAGACCGATTCGACAGATACTAGCAATCTTTCAACACACCTCTAAGAACATGGTGAGCGGTATATAGTTATCAGCGGAGGCGTCCAGTGCCTTGGCAATAAATGAGCACTGAATTAATCCGACGCCTTGCCTGCGGCACTGGAGGTTTATTTACTTATTTGTTTTATTTGTTTTCATTTATTGGGTTTCTTACAGCCATATAATTAATCAATCTTTGAAGAAAAGACAATAATTGATGCACAGAGTTTTGGGCCAATTACGCGAAAACACATACATACAATCGATAAAAGAATAATAAAAACATGTCCAATAGTGGGTTGTGTGAGTGTGTATCTGTGTGTTTATTTATTTGTTTATTTATTTTGTTTTGGGAAAAAATTAAAAGCAAAACGATCTTAAAAATCTTCCACTGAATTTAAAAATTTAATTTAACTTACATTAATAGTTTATTGTGTTATAGCGAATAGTACTCTTCCAGTATTATATTGTTCGAGTATATTCACTGTCTATGTAACATAGTTATTTTGTGGATCAATCTTACTGCCAATAAAAATAATAATAAATGGTTACAAATTATGTTTAAATTCCGCAACGGAGGGAGCTAATACGTCCCTGTGCGCGGAGAGTCGCGGCCAAAAAGACAGGATTCATTGGATGATTCACGAGAAAAGATCGCCCAAAATTAATTTAAAATTAGGTATAGTACCTTTGGATGATTGTTATATCTAGGTATGCAGTGTGCACGTGGTGAATATATGGAAATTGATCCCATGATATAGCGGCCAAGAAACGTTAAATTTCCGATAAAGACGAGTGGAAATACGGGAGAACGGGACATATAATGGTAGATAATGAAGAAACATCAACTATGATTAGGGGAGTACCCGATAGATTGTGGTTACGGTTGATCAAACGACAATATGGACTGAACTTAGAAATTAAATATTAAAAATTAATTATCGCGCTTGTGAAGCGAGTTCAATTCGTCCGAAGCCACTGAGTCCGTCCCAAATAGGCACGGGGATGGAGACAGAGACGGCAACAGGAGGTGGGATCAACTGACATATCCGAGTGGAGATATGGTTTTTTTTTGCCAAATTGAATCTTAGGAACAAAGATTTAGGTTTCAAGGAAAGTAGGATATTGAAAATCCTGGAAACACACGACTTAGGACCTTTGGCTGCTAGGGGGGGTTTAAAATGTCAAGACACAGCAGAAATCAGGGAGTTGGTGACGGTCTACGAGAGCGCAAAATCTGCGTCGGTTGTTTTTTCGAGTGATAGAACCGTGAGTGAAAGTTACCGTCGACTTAGAGTGCCTCAGTGAGTGAAAATTATAGTGAAAGTGCGTACGGGTAAATATACTCTTCGACATTGTTGGTTGCTCACGTTAAAAGAAAAGGGGGGTACGGGTTTGATTTTATTTTATAAAGGGTAATTAATTTGGCATATTAGAACTTCGGAAATTACTGCGCTTTATTAAGTTGATTAGTCCGGCATATATAGAACTGATATTTGCAGATCTCCGGAAACTAGCTGTGCGTTATAAAGATACCTATTTTATGCTAAACACGCGGGAAATTGTTAAAAGATAAAAGGGTTGTTACTAACAGATTCGATTTTAAATAAGTCTTATAAAATTACCTATTTTTTGCTAAAATTTAATTAATTTAACTTGGTCACATTTTAATTTTTACATTTGTAAGGCATATAATATTTCGTTATATGAAATGTTTCGATTAGACCGGATTTATTTTAGTTATTGAAAGGATATTTAGTTTATTTTAATAATTTCTCTTGTTTATGTTTAATAGTAAGAGTCTGTTAAAATTATAGCGAATAAATTCTGGGATTAAAATACGTTTAGTGAAAAATATATAGCTGATCTCGCGGGGTATCAGGTCCAGCCCATAATAATCTAGATTTTCATTTCGTTTAAAATTATATAGAGTAATTCCGTGAGAATCGGGGTTTATTTACGGTTTTACAGAAGTACAAGTTTCACTATTTTATAAAGTATATAAAATTGCTTCCGTTCGGCCCGGGTTATCTTATATTATATAGGAAAACATAGGTCCCGCGCTATTAAAACATATAAAAACGTTTCATGTGGCCGGGATTATTACGCGCGTTGGGGAAAGTCTATAAGGTAAAAAATATGTTTAATTTGATTCTGGTTATTTTATATTTTATGAAAGATATTTGCCTCGCGGACTTAAACTATGAAAAATGTTTCAATTAGTTCTGGTTATACATTAGGAGTGATGTAAACTTCGCGATTGTATAATTTGGGGTACTTCGTACTGTACGAAGACGTAAATCTCGCGTATAAAAACGTGTATAAAAAAAAAAAACGTATATCATGTATTCAAACATATAAAAACTTCTAGTACATTGTTTCGTTAGACCGGGGTTGTATTATACTTATAAAGATGTTATAGGACCTCGTTATATTGAAAATATATAAAAACCGCCTGGGGCCGGGTCTTCTTATTTATAAACTATATAAGATTTCGTTACATTTAGTTATATAAAATGCTATCGTTCGGGAATTCGCGTTTCATTTTAAGCATATATAAATATAGGGTCCCGTTTTAAACAATGTTAGTGTTTCGTTTAGAATTCGCGCCTTCATTTAATAAATATGAAACATGTAGATTCCAATTAGAACTATTTTAAAATGATTCGTTTAGGAATTCGCGTCTTGTATTATAACTGTGAAACTTATAATATTCGTGTTGAGCTAAACGTGTGAACATAGAAACACTTCAGTTTTGACCGCTATTTTGTTTACTATGCCTAGGACGTTCTTGCGGTATATTAGACTTGATGGTAAAATTTAAACCCTTACTCTGTTTAAAATATACGTAGTGTCTCCGCCTAGATTGGCTTCACGATATACTTTATGAAATTTGTAAGTTCCGTTGTCCTAAAATTGTATAAAATTACCTTCGTTTAGATCGGGTTATATCATATTCCTCGTGGAACGCGTAAACCTCGTTGTCCTGAAACTAAATAAGGATGCCTCATCTAGACCGGGTTCATTTTACATTTTAGGGAGAATATAAGTCCCGCGTCTTTCACTACATAAAATGGATTTGGTAAGATTGGGGTTGTTTATACTCGTAGAAATTACAGAATTCCGTTATTCCTAAACCATATTAAAATGATAAATTATATTAAAATGATTTAAAATATATTAAAATTTTCCGGAGAGTGGATATCAAATATTCGAGATGATAATAAAATTATTTATTTATTTTTTTTTATTTATTTGTTTACGCCCATTAGGCTTTTACATAAAGAGTATAAAATAAATTTCAAAAAGCACATACATTAAAAGTTTCAGGAATAGCACCAAATCATGAGTATAAAAATTAAAAATGTAGAGTAGGTAACGAGCAGCAATGCGTATAGGCTTTTACATGAAAAAATATATCATAAAATTAAAAGAACATACATTAAACAATATAAATTACAAGTAGCAAATTATTAAAAGTACCGGAATAGCACCAAAACATGAGTACAGAAATTAAAAATATAAAGTACAAAGCGGCAATGTGTACGAAAAATATATATTACCCACCATTACATATTAACAGCTGAAGTCAGTAACGAAGCAGTATTGCCTCTTTAAGTGTAAACTTTACTTTCTCCAGACTGTAGACGAAGATGTCAATCATGCAACCATATTCATCATTACATTATATTAAGAATAATATAATTTTGTTATCAATGCACAAACTTGGCAATGAACTACCTACATATGTCGACATTTTAAATCTATCTCTCTCAAAATTTAAAAAACACTATATGATCATTTCTTTTCAAAATATTAAATTTTTATATAATGTCTTAAATTTTTATATATATATAGCTGGCTATTCAAATTTAATATTGCTATATTATCGGTGAATAAAAATTTCTGAGATCACTACTTTACACCTTTTGCATATATACCTTTTTTTTTCATAAATGTCTAACCTCATTATGTTTAAATTATGTATATATACTTTTTTACATCTATACCCTTTATTTTTCTTTTACATTTAATCGTTTGTTGTATTTTAATTATGTATAAACCTGCTACTTTACACTTTTGCATATATACTTTTTTACATATATTTCTAACCTCATTACGTTTAAACTATGTATATATATACCTTTTACATTTATACCCTTTATTTTTCTTTTACATTTAATCGTTTGTTGTATTTTAATTATGTATAAACCTGCTACTTCACACTTTTGCATATATACTTTTTTACATATATTTCTAACCTCATTACGTTTAAACTATGTATATATATACCTTTTTACATTTATACCCTTTATTTTTCTTTTACATTTAATCGTTTGTTGTATTTTAATTATGTACAAGCCTGCTACTTTACACCTTTTGCATATATACCTTTTTTACATACATGTCTAACCTCATTATGTTTAAACTATGTATATATACTTTTTTACATTTATACCCTTTATTTTTCTTTTACATTTAATCGTTTGTTGTATTTTAATTATGTATAAACCTGCTACTTTACACTTTTTGCATATATACTTTTTTTTACATATATTTCTAACCTCATTATGTTTAAACTATGTATATATATATACTTTTTACATTTATACCCTTTATTTTTCTTTTACATTTAATCGTTTGTTGTACTTTAATTATGTATAAACCTGCTACTTTACACTTTTTGCATATATACCTTTTTTTACATATATTTCTAACCTCATTATGTTTAAACTATGTATATATATACCTTTCTACATTTATACCCTTTATTTTTCTTTTACATTTAATCGTTTGTTGTATTTTAATTATGATTAAACCTGCTACTTTACACTTTTTGCATATATACCTTTTTTTTACATACATGTCTAACCTCATTATTTCTAAACTATGTATATATACCTTTTACATTTATACCCTTTATTTTTCTTTTACATTTAATCGTTTGTTGTATTTTAATTATGTATAAACCTGTTGTAAAAGGCTATTAAGCCGTGTAATTAATTAATAATAATAATAATAATAATAATAATAATAATAATAATAATAATAATAATAATATTAAGAATAAAACTAAATCGGCGGACCCTAAAAGTAATATGTATTGACCTTATAAAGATGTAGACTAGTGGGGTTTTATTATAGAAGCAATCAATTCTTTAACAACAACAAGTGGACAAGTGGTTGCTTCATGGGTTTGTTAAAACTTATAAATGGATGGAATCCTAGATTCAAAGCTTAATCCCGGTATTTCGGATAAATATAAGAATATGTAACATCAGAAAATAACGGGTAACGGGTTTATGAAAAATATCGGTGCGTATAATCATTAGAGTATGATCATTAGAATTGGAGTCTAGTCTCGATGACCCGGGAAGTACGGATACGTAAGACGGAAATAAGGACTATGTTGCAGTATTATTAAGATATATAAATACTTACAATTGTCGAGCTAGAGTCTAATTCCGGTATCCCGAGGAATATAAATTCAAAGAAAGGGAAATAATGTCTAGTTTCGGTTTGGTTAGAGTATATACACCGTATAGTTACAGAGGCTGGATACTAAGCCCCAGCTACGGAAACTTAAAAACGCGTGATGGCAGGATCAAAGGTTAGGTCGCGAACTATAGTTAATTAGGGGCCTGTGAATCGTGTGCGCGTGCGAGGCAAGTGGTCGCAATCCTTAGGTATAAAGTGAGGTACTTAAAGTGAAACTACGAAGCACTGGAATGGATATAATCGGCGGCAGATGGGTAAGTCATGTCATCCTCTTTCCGTTTTGAGATTATAACGATATATAAAGGTGGCGCACGATTAAGAAGAATGGTCTCGGGTTCGATACCCCAGACAGAGACGGAAGAAGCGCCGACAGTGAAAGCTAACCCCTGTACCGTAAACTTTAAATATACTTTTATCCACAGGTGTTTGTTTGCATGTTGGATCCGTACTGACCATAATAGGGGCGAATTAATTCGCCAAATAACCCTTCTCTGCATGTGTGTGAACTTCCAGGGATCGCGCGGCCCGTGTGCTCGACGCCGAATTTAATTATTCATTTCTATTTATTTATTTAATTGATGATTCATTAAATAATTAGGTATCTATTTGTCTATTCATATGCCGCGTCCCAGTTATATATAGTCAGGTGGCGTTTCGATAGCATCATCATCGGCCCGTGTGCTCGACGCCGAACTTAACTATTAATTTCTATTTATTTATTTAATTGATGATCCATTAATTAATTAGGTATTTATTTGTCTATTCATATGCCGCGTCCCAGTTATATATAGTCAGGCGGCGTTTCGATAGCATCATCATCGGCCCGTGTGCGGCCCGTGTGCTCGACGCCAAACTTAATTATTCATTTCTATTTATTTATTTAATTGATGATTCATTAATACATTAGGTATTTATTTGTCTATTCATATGCCGCGTCCCAGTTATATATAGTCAGGCGGCGTTTCGATAGCATCATCATCGGCCCGTGTGCTCGACGCCGAACTTAATTATTCATTTCTATTTATTTATTTAATTGATGATTCATTAATTAATTAGGTATTTATTTGTCTATTCATATGCCGCGTCCCAGTTATATATAGTCAGGCGGTGTTTCAATAGTATCATCATCACCATCTCCATTAGCGGTGTTCCAGTCATATAGTCAGGGGGCGTTCCGATAGTATCATCACCATCATTAGCAGTGTCCCAGTTGTATATCGTCAGGAGACGTTTCAATAGTATCATCATCATCATCTTCATTAGCGGTGTTCCAGTCATATATAGTCAGGAGGCGTTCCGATAGTATCATCACCATCATTAGCAGTGTCCCAGTTGTATATCGTCAGGAGACGTTTCAATAGTATCATCATCATCATCTTCATTAGCGGTGTTCCAGTCACATATAGTCAGGAGGCGTTCTGATAGTATCATCATCATCACTAGCGGTGTTCCAGATATATATCGTCGGGAGGCGTTGCGATAGTATCATCATCATCATCGTCATCACTAGCGGTGGTTCAGCTTTATATCGTCAGGAGGCGTTTCGATAGTATCATCAACATCATCATCATTAGCAGTGTCCCAGTTATATATTGTCAGGAGACGTTTCAATAGCATCATCATCATCACCATCATTAGCAGCGTCCCAGTTGTATGTAGTCAGGAGGCGTTTCGATAGTATCATCATCAACATCATCATTAGCAGTGTCCCAGTTACATATAGTCAGGAGGCGTTTCGATAGTATCATCATCAACATCATCATTAGCGGTGTCCCAGTTATATATCGTCAGGAGACGTTTCGGTAGTATCATCAACATCATCATCATAGCAGTGTCCCAGTCGTATATCGTCAGGAGGTGTTTCAATAGTATCATCATCATCATCATCATTAGCAGTGTCCCAGTTATATATAGTCAGGGGGCGTTTCGATAGCATCATCATCATCATCAACATCATTAGCGGTGTTTCAGCTGTATATCGTCAGGAGTCGTTACGATAGTATCATCATCATCATTAGCGGTGTTTCGGCTATATATAGTCAGGAGACGTTACGATAGTATCATCATCATCATTAGCGGTGTTTCAGCTGTATATCATCAGGAGTCGTTACGATAGTATCATCATCATCATTAGCGGTGTTTCGGCTATATATAGTCAGGAGACGTTACGATAGTATCATCATCATCATCATCATCACTAGCGGTGGTTCAGCTATATATCGTCAGGAGGCGTTTCAATAGTATCATCAACATCATCATCATTAGCAGTGTCCCAGTTATATATCGTCGGGAGACGTTCCAATAGTATCATCATCATCATCATCATTAGCGGTGTCCCAGTCATATATAGTCAGGAGGCGTTCCGGTAGTATCATCATCATCATTAGCGGTGTCTCAGATATATATCGTCAGGAAATGTTACGATAGTATCATCATCATCATCATCATCACTAGCGGCGGTTCAGCTAAATATCATCAGGTGACGTTTCGATAGTGACAACATCATCTTCATCAGTGATGGCAGGGTTCCAGTTACACATCAGTCGGAGATAATTAGGCAGATCCCATCATCATCGATGGCAGGATTCTAGCTGTACACCATTTGGAGAAAATACACCGACATCCCTGGCCAGGGGCTAGGCATATCCCTACTGTCCAGATCCACCTTTCCATCTACTAATACGAGGGGTCATGGCCTCGTGAAACCACATGGCAACCAACCATTACAAGTATTTATTTATGTATTGTATATGTATGTATATGTATGTATATTATATTTTATTAGTATGTATCTATTCGTACGTAGTGTATGAGGGGGCTCTTCACGGGTGGCACAACACCCGTGCGGATGTCTTCCCTCGTCTGGAATGGATTGAACGTATTGATGCATATCAGATTATAATAAGTACTACCTGGGAGGGTGGTTGCAGTCACTGTAGTGTCGCGAATGGCCAATGGGCTGCAGTTGCTCACAGGCGAGGGTTGGGGAGCCTAGGAAACTCCCCTTCCCCACTCGCATATTTTTGACTTGACAGGTGGCCCGGGACCATCTTTACAGTAGCTTCAGTATATATACCGTAGTTTAACTTAGTTTAACCTGGAGGAGTTGGAATTCGGGGGGCAAACTGGCTCTGAGCCCGGACGCCAGACACTGACGCGAGGGATGGTGCGGTACTTTGCACAGAAGAGGCCCAACATGAAAAGGCGCATCCAGGCTCAGGTCAACGTATCCGGAACTCGTGTCGGGAGAAGGAAGATGGGATCAGTCACCGATGAGCCTTTGGGTATGGAGGGGCCGAATTTAAAGCAACCACATTTTCCGCGTACACATACATTTACACATACCTTCTACAAACCCCTTATCCATTAGAACCCAACGTACCACTAGAATGAGACATAGGGCCAGATACAGGTGACGGAACTTAGGCCGGCTAGTAAATAAACGTAACAATGTAATTGATATAAAGATAATGCAGAGTAAATATAAAAGATCGTAGGGAATAAGCACAGCGAGATAACGGCGGAAGATAAAATTATTAATCAGCGGGGGCGTCGAAGACGGAATCATCCATAGGAGCGGCTACGAAGGACTCGAGGGCTTTCAGAGGATCTATGTACTCTATATGTGCATGCGCATGTGATAACGGCACGTCACTAACCTTTCCAGTGGATGGCGGTCGATCCCATACAGGTAGGACAATGGGGGATCGAGCGGAGAGGGCATGGAAGCAGAGGATCGCGCACTCTGGAAGCGCAGCTACACCAGATGCAGTGGTTTCAGTCCGTAGGAATGATAGGTAAATAATATAGGGCCACGGAACATAGTATGTTTAGCAATTGCACCGTAGGGCTTAATTGGCGTGCTAGGTAGTTTTGTTTGCGTTTTCCATGAACATTCACGAACTTCATACCCCAGTATTTAATTTAAGTTTAGCTTGCGATAGGGTTACCACAAAACCAATTCATCCCCTATAGTTCGAAACAAAAATTACACAACGTGAACTGGGGAGGTCTTGAATAAAGCGAGGGTGTTTGGAAATACTACGTTAAAAACCGTAGAGCCTTCACCCGACGTAGATAGATAGCTTGTTTGCCTCTAACAAGGCGTAAACTCAGTTAGGAGTAGGATCGAGCTGAAAGGCGAAGAAGAGGAGCCATCACACCTTTCAAGCTTTTTCACCTTACCAATTTGCTTCAAGTGGATTAAAACAGTTTTATCACTAACACCGCAGCCTGCAGCTAACTCGGATGTGGTTTGCGATGGATCCGCTTCCACAATAGCCTTCAATTCTTCATTATCAACTTTGGTCTCCGGCCGTCCACGGGGCTTGTTCTGCAGGTCGAAATTTCCAGAACGAAAACGTTGGAACCAAAAACGCACTGTGTTTTCTTTTGCGGCACCGTCGCCACACACATCATTAATCCTTCGAGCCGTTTCTGCAGCACTGGTGCCACGGTGGAACTCGTACTCGTAAATAACGCGATATTTCAAGTTTTTCATTTTGTAAACTGAGTGACGCAAAGAAAAAAACAATTGAGGAAAAAATAAATGAATTATAATTTTCAAAACACAAATACATGAGTAAATAGCTGTATAAATTTGGATTTGGAAATCCTAACCAAAGAGAAGATATTTGAGATCCAATTTGCCAGTACGGCAAAACGCCAATTTCGTATGTAAGGACCTAATATTTGAAAGGACTATGCTAGAGATATATGTGGTTCTTCCCATTACATGGCATACGTAGATTTTATTGCTTGTAACGATTCTTCTGTATTTTTAATGTGGAATATGTGACGAAGCTATTTCGATGGGAAATCTTCATTAATATCTTTATCTACTTATTTGGAAAAAGAGTTGGAACATTAATTTTCTAAGTTTAAATGTTCGGTCCTCGATGTATACAAATTTACACCAAAAAAATTTAGAGAAAAACTGTCACATACAGCCCGGATGCTCAATTGGTGTTTTTTTTGAGCTCACATTAACTTCACCACAATTAGAGCGAGTTTTATAAAAAAATATATATGATTTTCTCTCCGTTACTTACTTATTACTTGTGGCAAATTATTTAAAAAAAAATACTTTTTTTAAATTTGTTACCCTCAAAATCATAAAATTTTGATCGCTGTAAGGCCTGAACTGAGCCAATAAAATATGTAAGGGAGTAAATTAAATTTTCTCAGGAATTTTAAAAATGTTCATCTAGTCTCTAAATGTGACATTTACTATTGAAAATTGAAATTAATGTTTGCATTATGTGACATTTACACGGCAATTGAAAATTGAAATCAATGTTTGCATATTTAAGTGACACGTATTCCGTGTTCGCATCTCTATTTAAAAAAAATGGAATCCCTTTTTTGAAGAATTCCTTATATCTGTTATTGCAAGACCAACTCTAAACAAAACTTCTTCATCTACAGAATCACCAATCTTTTTAAACTTAAATTACAACCGCATTGATATTTTTATTACGTTTATTAAGAACACAAAACGAAAATTAATTTCACAACCGCACCTTACCTTCACTCAATTTATGATTGTAATCTACTCCCCTCCTACTCCCGTTCCTTCACCCTAATCCTACGTCCCACTCCACCCTACTCACCCCTCAACGTATTTTGTATACAAAAATTATTTATATTGTCACACTTTGCTTATATCATTAACAATTGTCAGTGGAAAGTTCATATAATTGACATATTTTATTACTTTTGATCATATGTATTGTAACAAAATAACAATGAGATCGTAAACACTAGAAAGAATCTTCTCGAGAGTTCGAAAGACCATCGCATTGCGTATACAAAGGGAACCGACAGCTGCGCAGATTCAGTTTGTTGACATTTCGTTCGGCGCGATATCAGCCGCGGAAAGACGGCTGGGGAGGCCAGTCGTGGAATTTCGGAGCGACAGATATTGAGCCAAATAATCGAGCGAAGTACCTAACTGGCATTTTAAATAAGTGCAACTACTTACGTGCGATAATTAGATGGAATGTTCTAGCCAGCGATAATAAAGTGTTCATAGACAATGATATGAGTGGTGTTTCTTTCAAAATATCCATCAATTAATTTGGCGATGCAGTATAATGAAAATGTCTTCAAAATTGGAACTGTTTTTATATTAAGTACCTACTTATTGAATAAAATTGTGTGTTTTCTTTATTATTTTATGCGAGTAAGAAATCGGCAATTTATAGTTTAAACTTTGAAAATTTTGAATGGAAAAATGTTTGAAACACTCATTAAATTTGAATTTTTTTTTTTGTTTTGCAAAAGTAAAATATCAAGAAGTGATTATACAAGAAAAAATTTCAGAAAAGGTACAGCATTTTTAGCTATTTCTCGAATCAGTTGGTCATTTAAGCATTTTATTAGCATTATTCGAATCAGTAATTCGTATATTCGTGCCGGGTTTTTTAATATTTATTCCTTTTGGTCGCTATCTTTGAAAAATTTTCCCTTTGGTCGCTCAGCTTATAATTTCATTTCGTGTTTTATTCCTTATTTCGAACGATAAAAGAATCAGTGAATTATCGGTGGGTTCCAGCCGGGATCCGGGAAGTCGTGTAGATATTGATCAGTCTAGAACGAACAAGTGGTAAATTGCAAAATATTTTGAATTGAAGGATAGTGTATTAATTTAATTCGTGTTAAGTGACTTTGAATAATTAATCATTAATTTAAGATCCTTACCTAATTTCCAGTGTTTACATTTGTCTCCCGCAGCCACGACCTGTGACAGTAATATTTATTTTAAGATTTGCTGTCAACTTTCCCAATGATAAATAAATATAAATATTTCCAAATATATATATGTACATAAAAAATTCACTAAAATCCAGTAAAAATATACAATAAGTTTACGACAGATAATTTTAATTAAATAAAAAATAATTATAAATTGCGAAAACATTTGGAAATAGTAAAGTATAATAAAAAAAAATATATAATTTTAAGATTTCTTATATATGTATGTTATATCTGCGTCAATGATTTAAGGCGGGTGCGGATGTAATGGGTGTCAGGTCATTTCAAATATGGGGCTGTTTCTCATATAACAGTCGAATCAAGGAATCTGTGTATTTACGAACGGTATTAAAGCGGGCACTCGCCAGCGGCCTTGTGCGCAGCGCGCATAAAAGCCTTTGACGGGTTTTTCAGAAATAAACCACCACTCGCTTTGGGCCCGTAAAGGAAACTGTCTTATAGTCCATGCCAGAGCGAGATTCAGTAATTATTTAAAAACCCATACATTATTACGTATGGTTTTAAAATAATGTTAAGGTGAATATTATTGTCTACTGTCTACTGAAAGAAGGTCTTAAACAAATATTTATTTTAAACTATTTATAAATAAAGTGAATGTAAAATTAAATTAAAACATTATTTAACAGACACAGGGTATAAAAATTTAAAAATATGAAATAAAACCGGTGCTTTAGAAAATAAGGTTGATCACAGCGGAAGAATTTCCCCTCACATTTTAAGGATACATTTATATCACGGTTTAGGTATTTATTTTTGGCTATTAGATTTTATTTTAAAATTTCCTTCCAAACCGAAGTCTCTTTAAGTAAAAATGTCTTCTTTTAAGGTAAAATGTTGTTTTAACGGCATGCAAATTAAAAGTTGACATGCGTTATTGAACAATGAAGTATCTTCTATTTTGCATTTAAAAATTTAAAATAATTAAAGATGATTCTTCTTTCCTAACTTTTTGTTATAAAATATTTTAAATAATTTCAGATATAAACAAAATTCATCATTTTTCAACACAATACAAAAAAGAAGTAACAAATAATTTTCTTGAAATGTTAGTTGAACAGAATGCACCACCTTGACATTTAGTACGGTAGAATATTATCGTATTTCTTCTATATAGACAGAACACCTTCACTGACTATATAAGATGGCTAACGTTGTTAAATATATTAAATCCTCAATGCAATAGCACCATTAAATATTTAAGTTATATTATATAAGTGGAAAACAAATATTATGAAAATAAAAAACACTTTGAACATGTTATATCAACGGTGTCTACATAAACGCAAAAATGCATTTTAATTTTTTGTACCAATACATAGAAAATACTTTTCTCCACAAAACAAAATTAAAAAAAAAGGTTTTTACTTTTTTCAAAGAAAAAACTGACGTAAAGGCGGGCAATTACGCTCATTTTATATGCAAAGAAAAACTTCAAACAGCTTTCCTGTGAATTTTTTTGTTGTCTGTAGCGAAACACATTACAAGAACACCCATGCTTGAGAATTACATAGACAAACTGTAATTTTACTGGGAATCGAACTTAGAAAACTGGAATAAGAAGCCAGTGACATTCACACTACACTACGAGTATTGAAAGGTACGAGGGCCGGCAATTTAAGGTTCCGAAGATCCTATGCTCCGTAGGTAAACATTATATTTATATCTTTATAAGATTGTTTAAAATATTTATATTAATTTTGTTTCTGTACATACCTACAGCTAGCTGGCATTAGAGTTGTGAATGAAATTAAAATAATGAAATTACGCGGGGAGAAACGGCATCATGGTTAGTTAGTTAATAATTAACTTTGTTGAAGCAAATACTTAAATTATTTCGACCTACATGTTTATAAAAAATAATATTACCTACAGCTTTGCATCCTGTTACCGACGGTATATTCTTTACAGAAGAATGTCACGCGCATTTTAGAAAGGTCTACAAAAGGTTGAAAGCAATCCGCGTAAAGCTCCGCTGTGAAATCCCTCTACGCCTGAAGCATCTTGCACCACTTCTTTTATTTTTCAAATCCTGCTCATGCTTTAATATTAATTATTAAAAGTAACTTCTGGATTTGAAAAACATTAAAGTAAAATATTGGATAAATAAGTACTATTTAAAGTACATGATTCTTATGTAGGTACATTAATAAAACCTTCCCTAACAATGCAGTAACGCAGTTCCACCGATCCAATTAAACTTGTTAATACGTGAAATATATAATTCAGTTTTCACTCCCATAATTAATATTCACTGCAAATGCATATTTGGCGGTTTTTTTTTAAATGTAGGTTTTCATTTATCATTAATATCAGAATGTTTATTCTAGACTACAAATTTTTAGGACGATAACTTGGATAGAATTTTTGGTCTCATATAAAAGTAATAAACTGAACATTTACATTAATATGTTATTTCTTGAGGGAGAAGGATTATCGTTCGAAAATTGTGTGAAGATCGCAGATTGTATGGATCAGATGTGTAGTGATCAACACCTCACTAATAAGGATTATTGTAAGGTAAAAAGGTGTAACACTGGCTCACTATTACTCTCAGCTCCGAGTGCAGGCGTCCGTCAAACCCACAGTATTTCGTACAACCGATTGCTCTCATTTCCGGTTGACAGCCACCCCCTCTACTAAGAGTACATGAGACAATGTATTATATCTATTCCATAGATACAAACACTATAAGATGGTTCAAGAGAGATTACAACTAGATAGTAATAAATTTGAAATTCGTGCAATTTCGGGTAACAAATTATTTTTTTCAAAAGCAGGTACGTCAGATAATGGTAAAAGTACATCACGTAATGTTGTAAAAACAGAGTGGGTTCAGAAGAAGAATTGTCTGAAATGTTATGCTTGTGGAGAACCGCATATGATAAGATTTTGTAAATATAAAAATTATTGGTGTGAGCGATGCTAACTTAAAGGCCATTTATCGAGAATGTGCGATAGGAGAAAACAGTCAGTGCAGGTAGATAAAATCCACGGTTTACAAGCGGTACCAGAAGTTACAGTAAACGGGAGCTTTAATTTGCAACATAGTGTCGGATCAGTAGAATCTGTGTTGTTACCAGTAAAAGTTATATTGAAGCTAATGGTAGATTCGGGTGCATGGTGTTCGATTTTATCGGAGAAGATCTATAAAGATAAATTTAGTGATGGTATTTTTAAATAAAATTAATTAATTAATTAGAAACACATACAGAAAAATCTAATTCACGAAAAAATATTAGGATACTGGGATTCGAACCCAGGTCACCTCCTCCGGTGCTCTGACCAATAAGCTATAGCAACCCTCTATGTTTCCGTAAATATATCGACCTTATATGTAGTTCTTATTTTTATTAATTGATTAATTTTTATTTTTATCCATAGAGCAATCCACTTTTTTGACACCGTAGTTGAAATTACTTTGCAATGCCACCGCTAGATAGATGCCAGAATTTATTCTACAGAGATTTAAAAATTATTACAGAGATTTAAAAATTTCACAGAACTTTGTTCTGAAAAATTATAACTTCACAAATATGAATGTGTTCTTGAATATATTTAGTAGTGGTATTTTAGAAAAATGTTCGGTGGTTTTAAAGGCTTTCGATAATAGACATTTACAAGTGTTAGGTATATTAAAAACTGAAGTTGAACGGAATAGTGAAAGACATCTGATAGAATTTATAGTATTAGAAAAAGGCATCAGCAGCAGTATCGGGTCGTGATTTTATGGAAAAATTTAACATTGGGTTCTCTAGAAGGATCAGAACGATCGTTGATACAACGAAACCTAACAATTTTATAGAGGGGTTGTCGAAATAGTGTGATAAAATTTTAAGAGATAAGGTTCACCCTAAGCATGGGGGTAAGGGAAAATATTATCGGGATATAAATTTTTTTAATTTTGATTTGGGAGAAAGGGTTTTAGTTAGGGACTTCCGGCCAGAAGACAATAAGTTATGGGTGCCAGGCAAGATAATTAGCAAAAAAGGGAATAAAATTTATTGGGTTAAGATGTGCAATACCTAACAGATTTGGAAGCGTTACCTGGAACAATTGATAAAATTGAATTTTTTATAGCATGAGAAGTCAGAAGTAAGAAATACCATCTCTAATGATTAAGAGTTGGAAGCATCAGACAAGGATCTCTCAGTTGCACTGAGAAGATCCTTACGATGTTGTTCTCCTGTTTTCAGGTCCTATCCTTGGAGGGGCAGGCTGTGTGACCCAGGGAGCCGTCATCTCGAGGGGGGGGAGAAGAGAGAGGGAGTGAACAGCGCTCAGGAATATGAAAAAGAAAATTGAAATGAAATATATGCGATTATTTAGGTAAATGTAACTATTATATGATGTGAAATGTAAATGATATATAATGTGTAATGTAACTATATAAATGAAATATGTAGCTAAGAAAGGACCCAAAAATTAAGCGGGGGAAGGTGTAAGATTGGTTTTATGTGCGTCGTCGACGCACGGTATGAGATGCGCGCGCAACACGAAAGTTAGTGGGGACGCGCATTGGGAGAGGCCGCTCGCCGGCGAGCGGGCAGACGATTTAGGGGCCTCGTATAGAACAGGTGTTGCTACCGCTGTACCGATTAATAAACGCATTGTCTGAGGACGCGGAGTTCGTTTATTACAAGCCCCCATCCAGTATACCACGCCTAAGAAGGCATACACGAAAGGTAAAAAAATATAATAATATGTTTTTTTACGAACATTAAGTTAGCTTTATAAAAATGAAACTATACTCAAATAATTAATAATATAATCAATTTAAAAATTCTTTTTGAAGTGTTGCCAATTTTTTCCATCGGAAATAAGTAGGTATACAAAATTTGGGTCCAATCGGTCAAGCGGTGTATATTTGTAAAGAAGATAGATCTGGGGGAGAGGATGGGTTAGAGGGGGAAAGATAAATGTCGCCTATATTATTCGACTGATCCTAAGGAAAAAGTATACAAAATTTGGGTCAGATCGGTGAAAAAATACAGATTTGCATGGAAAATATATCAGAGGAGGGGGGTGTGATAAACGGTGAGAGGAAAAATATCACCTATGTTAAAAAATTCTATTAAAAATTTGAGTAAGGTCAAACGGTGTAGATTTGTACTGAAAATAAATCTGGGGGAGGGGATGAGGTAGAGAGGGAAGGGCAAATGTCACCTATATTACCCACCTGGTCCTGAATAATAAGTTTACAAATTTTGAATCCGATCGGTCGAACGATACAAATTTGCATTGACAATATATCAGGGGAGGGGAAAGAGTAAAAGTGGAGGAGAAAAAATGTCGCTTATGTTATCCGCCGGGTCCTATAGAATAATTTTGCAAATTTTAGTTCGATCGTTCGAACGTTACAGATTTTCATTGAAAATATATCAAGGAGAGGAGAAGAGGTAAAAGGGGAGGAGGAAATGTTCCCTATGTTATTCGCCGGGTCTTAAATTCCAAATTTTCTGTCCGATCGGTCGAACAGTGCAGATTTGCATTGAAAATATAACAGTGGTGGGAAGGGAATAGAGAGGAGCGGGGGAAAGGTCGCCTGTTACCCGCTGGGTCCTAAAAAATAATTTGAGTCGAATCGGACAAATGGTGTAAATTTGTATGCAGAATAGACAGACAAACATTGAGTTTTATAGGTATAGATTTGTAGAAGTATGATGTTATTGTGTTTGGTATTGTAATTTAATGATGCAAAATTAATGGTTGTTATCAACCTCGGAACAATTTCGTTTAAAATAATAAGCTCGGTAATATCAAAATTGAAAATTTATCATAGATAGTATATATAACAGATAGTATACATTAGGTCCTTACATATGAAATTGGCGTTTTGCCGTACTGGCAAATTTGATCTCAAATATCTTCTCTTTGGTTAGGAATTCCAAATTCAAATTTATACAGCTATTTACTCATGTATTTGTGTTTTGAAAATTATAATTCATTTGTTTTTTCCTCAGTTGTTTTTTCTTTGCGTCACTCAGTTTACAAAATGAAAAACTTGAAATATCGCGTTATTTACGAGTACGAGTTCCACCGTGGCACCAGTGCTACAGAAACGGCTCGAAGGATTAATGATGTGTATGGCGACGGTGCCGCAAAAGAAAACACAGTGCGTTTTTGGTTCCAACGTTTTCGTTCTGGAAATTTCGAATGCCAGAAGCAAGCCCCGTGTGCCGGCACGGAGAACAAAGTGATAATGAAGAATTGAAGGCATTGTGTGAAAGGATCCATCGCAAACCACATCCGAGTTAGCTGCAGGCTGCGGTGTTAGTGTTAAACTGTTTTAATCCACTTGGTACCTCACGAATTGAGTGAAGCAAATCAACAAACGCGCGTTGACTGCTGCGTTGCATTACTCAACCGGCACAATAATGAAGGGATTTTAAATCGAATCATTACCTGTGATGAAAAGTGGATCCTGTACGATAATCGGAAGCGCTCATCGCAATGGCTGAACCCTGCCGAACCAGCCAAACCATGCCCCAAGCGAAAATTGACTCCAAAAAAGTTACTTGTGAGCGTTTGGTGGACTAGTGCTGGTGTCGTTCACTACAGCTTTCTTAAATCTGGCCAGACGATTACGGCAGATGTCTATTGTCAGCAACTGCAAACCATGATGGAAAAGCTAGCTGCTAAACAACCGAGGCTGGTTAATCGCTCTAGGCCACTGCTGCTTCATGATAACGCTAGACCACACACTGCACAACAGACGGCTACCAAATTAGAGGAGCTTCAATTGGAATCCACCGTACTCTCCGGACCTTGCCCCAACAGATTACCATTTTTTTCGAAATTTGGATAACTTCTTGCAAAGGAAAAAATTCAACTCCGATGGGGCAGTCCAAACCGCCTTCAAAGATTTTATTGATTCCCGTCCGAATGGTTTTTTTAGTAAAGGGATCGATGAACTACCTATGAGATGGCAAAAGTGCATAGATAGCAATGGTACATACTTTGATTAAATAAATATATTATAATAAAAAAAATCGGCTTTATGTTCCTCCCATACTAAACGCCAATTTCATATGTAAGGACCTAATATATCATATATTTTGAAATATCGCGGTGACAGGTTGCATTTTCTCAAAGGTTCAAACGTTTTATTTAAGCAAAGATAACCGAATGTAATAAAAAAATGTGAATTTGAAAAATGTTATATCTATTTCAATATTTATCAATATTGAAATCGGAAGAAAAGAATGAAGGGAACAAAAGTTGTCTTTATTACCCGCCGGGTCTTGAAAAATACGTATGCAAAATCTGGGTCAGATCGGTCGTACGGTGTAGATTTGTATAGAAGATATAACAGGGGAGGGGGTGGGGTAAAGGGGAGGGGGAAAAGTCGCTTTCGTTACCTGCCAGTTCCCAAAGAAAAACTTTCCAAATTTTGAGCCCGATCGGTCAAACGGTACAGATTTGCATTGTAAATATATCATGAGGAGAGGAAGAGGTAAAAGTGGAGGGGGAAATGTTCTTATGTTACCCGCCAGTTCTTAAAGAAGAGGATTCCAAATTTTGAGCCCGATCGGTCTAATGGTACAGATTTGGATTGTAAATATATCAGGGGCGGGGAAGGGATAAAAAAGGGGGAGGTGAATGTCGCCTATGTTACCCGCCGGTTCCAAAAGAATAAGTTTCCAAATTTTGTCTGATCGGTCGAACGATACAGATTTGCATTGAAAATATATCATGGGAAGGGTAAGGGATAGAATGGGAGGGGAAAAAGGTCCTAAAGCATAAGTATGCAAAATTTGATTCGAATCGGACAAACGGTGTAGATTTGTATAGAGAACAGATAGTCAGACAGGCAGACATTGAGTTCTATGGGTATAAATATCGCGATACGATTGGCTGCACTTTCTCATCGGTTCAAACGTTTTATTTAAGCAAAGACCACCGAATGTTATCAAAAAATTTGAAATTGAAAAATTTTAAATCTAAATGTTTATCAATATTGAAAGGGTAGGTACCTCCGCCTTTTTTTTCAAATAATTTGTGCGAATTGGAATGCAACGTTATGTCAAAAAGAATTTTAGGAGATTTATGATTTTGGTAAATCGAAAATTTACATTTTTATTTACATAAATGAATAGTTGGTATATGAAAACAAATTAGGTATACAAAAACATCCTCGTAATCGAATGCAACATTGTGACAAAATTTCAAAGCAATCGGTGAAGAACTTTCAGAGATTATCGATTTTGTACAAACTAACATCTACATTTTTATTTATATAGTTATTTTTTATTTAAAAATAAAAAATTTAAAGTACGAAATATGTCGACGAATGACGCAGTTTTAAAAACTAACCCATAAAAACCAAGTTTTAACAATACTCCCTTTCTCATTTTCGGGTTCGTGTCTACCAGATGCGTCGGAGTATTTTCATACAACTTACTGAGTTGTATGAAAAAACCATTAAAAATTTGAAAAATCCAAAATCATCCTATAATTATTAATTTTTTAACGAAAATTTGACAGATCTTCTTGATCGTCGCCACGAGTCTGCTTGCAAAGTTTCAGCTCGATTGGATCACGAGAAAAGGGTTTAAAATCGATCCATAGCAAGCAATCAGACGCCACGAGTTAAAAGAAAGGGAGTAAAAAAGTAACCCATAAAAACCATGTTTTCATTATACTCCCTTTCTCATTTCCCGGTTGAATCATTTTTTTCGCTTAACCTACGCGTTGGGCTTCGGTCGGGCGACGCTACGAAAGGGAGTTATAAAAAATTTCCACAAATTCAAAATTATACTATAATCAGGTTTCGTGTCTACCAGATGCGTTGAAATATTTTCATACAACTTAATAAGTTGTATAAAAAAAACATTCAAATTTTGAAAAATCCAAAAATTTAATAATTTTTTTTAACGAAAATTTGATAGATCTTCTTGATCGTCGCCACGAGTCTGCTTGCAAAGTGTCAGCTCGATTGGATCACGAGAAAGGGGTTTAAAATGGATCCAAAGTTTTTTCGTCAGACAAGAAGACAAGCAGACGCCAAAAGGGAGTAAAAATCAAATTGATTTATGTAAACATGTATTAGCAGTGAATGTCTAGCCGGGTTTTGAGTTGCACCACGGTTAATAAAATGAGTTTTTATTTAATTGTTGAGTTGAGCCAGATCGGAATATGTTGATGCATTTGGAGATGTAGATATAAACGAATGCTGCCCGCATACATTTTCTACTTGAAAAACAAATCGTAATATTGTGCGAGCATTTTTGAGGATGGAGACAGTTTTCCTTTGACTACACCACACGTGTCTCGAATTGTTTAGGGCGACGGTTTCCGCGCGGACGAGCAGCTGCATGATTTTGAGAAGGTTCCTCCGTCCCTTGTTTTCCGATTCGATCGGGACACGTAACATTTTACTTCTAGTTCGATTCGAAGGGAATGCGCACTTGTATACCTTTTCAAATTTTCAGAGGCAACAAAATTTAAAAAAACTTCTACCCCAGGTCCGTTGGATTTTAATGGTATTTTTCGATTTTAGGCGAAAGTAGCAATGTTATGCCTTTGCAGATTATTCTTACTATAAACATTTAGTGAAACTCTCGATAGGTATGTCAAATTATTGAAAACACATTTAATCGTGAATACGAAATTTCAAAACACAGTGCTTATATATTTAAAACAAATTAAATAAATCGATAAGAAAAATATATAAAGGAAATATATCTAATGATGATAACACTTCAGTGACAAGTCATCCCCTCTGAAACGAGTCCCGTAATATTTAATACGAAATAAATAAATGAAAATAAAGAGAAACACACAAAAATCAAAAAAATAAAACTGAAAAATTAAATGCTGGAACCTGGATTTGAACCACGGACCTCTGTGTTTCGCGGACAGCGTGTTATCAATTTCACTATCCCAGCGACTTAATAAGTCGTCAATAATTGATAGTTATATGGTTCTCTTTGAATTATTAATTCACTTATTTATTTATTACTTCCCTGAATAAAAATGGAATAATATAAATAAGTGAATTAATAATTCAAAGAGAACCATATAACTATCAAATATTAATGACTTATTAAGTCGCTGGGATAGTGAAATTGGTAACACGGATACTTTATTAACTTTCTCAGACTTCAGTATACAGATCGCTATGATTACAAATCTCTATGCCTAAATATCTGAAATTCATCACTTGTTTTTCAGGCTCATTTTCAATACTCGGCTTACACCTGTTGGTTGTTTTGATATTGCTAAGCTTTTAGTTTCACCAATTGCTATTGACATATTTAGCCCTTGCGATGCAATGTGGTACAGCATTCTCTGCAAGTTATCTTCAGACTCTGATATTGTTGCAGCATCATCTGCGCAACATATTACATTGATTATTTCGTTACCCATTTTGTATTCCAGTCCTAAGCAAACCACCTCTGTGATTTCGTCCATTATAAGATTTAAAGAGAAAAGGGCTCAGACTGTCTACTCTCTTACTCCATTACTAACAATGATATCCTTTGATAATAAATTGCGGGCTTTAATTTTAGTTTTACAGTTGATATACAGATTTTGGAAAGTCTTTACCAATGTGTTTGATAATGTAATTAATACAAACTTTTATTAAGTTTCACTGTTTAATTAACCTTCCACAGTCACTTACCATCACAATACTCATATATGGAAAAATTTTGAGAGTATAAATTAATAAGAGATATTTAAAATTATTTTTTTATAGTATTTTTTATTTTAGAATACTCTCTAGTTTTCAACCAGTTTCTATAAAAATGATTGAGTCAAGAAATTTTCCAAGTAGTAAAACTTGAGTTAAAGATAAAATGGTGGAGACGGCCTTTCAAGAATGTTATAAATATCATATTTCATGAAGAATCAGAAAAACATTTCACGTAAGGGATGTTAAAAAAATCACGACGAAATTCGTGTCTGAGAGATCTTTATAACCATCCGCGTTAGGGCTTCATACGTGCTCTGAACATTCCGCCAAACAAATACTTTAACAGGCATAAAACTTGTAAGTGGAAACAAAGCAAATAGGTTTGTTTCTGCTGAGCAAATTGAAAATCAAAGCGAAGTTCCCGGGGTAATCGTTTGCTCTTTAAGATAGGGGGCAAACACATATAAAACGTATCTGGAATCTGGGTGAGTGATTTCGAAAAAATAAGTGGAGGGGATGTATCTGGAACAATTCCCAAAATGGAATGTTTACGTCACAGAGAATTTTCGCGAAACAAACATGGCAACACTGATTTTTTTCGGCATGCTTTGGTAACTTTTTTGCGCAGTCAGCTCGCACCCGCGGGAACGGCTGAGGTCTGAGCAAATAGAGTTATTTCGGCACCGCGAGAAATCTTTTTCATCAGCCAGGTTTTGAAACCCGCGTAAGGAATTTTAAATCTCTTTCGACAAGATGGCTGATTTTATTTCGTTTCTTAAGATTAGGCTTATGCCTTGAATATAATATATGTATGTATATAATGAACTAAATAGTTATATATATATATATATATAAAATTTGTCCCACATAATATAAGTTTGATACTCCTTCGAGCTTTTCAGATTATTAAGTACTGACGGTGTCAGAGTAATATTTATATAAGAATTCTATTTTTAATACATTACACCACTTGGAAAAAAGTTGATATTTCTATTGTGAGTATAATTGTATTTCTCCCGTTGAATATTGTATACACAAGACTTTTAAGACTTATTTTATTAATAAAACAATGCAATTTTTCAAAATAACTCCTAGAATAATTAACTGAATAATAGTAATAAAAATGGTTTTTCTAAAATAATGTAATATATTTGATTATTATTTAGGTTATTTCGAGGCTTAATTTATAAAAAATGTACTAAAATGTTGCCAAATACAAATCATATTATTTAAATATATATTAAATATTATATTTACAATACATGAATTGCTAAATTTTTTCATAGATTCGAAATAAAAAAAATCTCTTTTCTTATAAAATAAAAAACCGTATTTATAAAAATGCATTTAAATCTAAACAAAACATCCATAATTTTTATCCAAATACATTTATTTTACTTTTACAATCCCATGATCTTCTATCCTGCTTCAGTAGCTTGAGTGTTGCGCTGCGAAAAAGCGGAAGCGACATACCGGAAGCTGTTTACGTCATTTGCCTGATGCTTTTCGAGTAGCGTGCGTGAATCCGCTATTTCAAAGAGCCCCTTTGAAAAGAACTTCTCTTTTTAGGGTACTAATGCATCTCTTCCAAAAAGCAAGAAAGAAAAATGTAGAAATGGCAGGAATATAAATAAAATTCTGTTTTCATGATAGGCTCATCATTTATTTATTGTGAATATTTTCATTTACGTAAGATTTATGTAAGAGTATATTGTAAATCTAAATATTGTACATATTTATATATATATATAAATATATATATGTTAATATTAAGATTTTCGCGGGTGAAAAATGAAGGACTATTTTCTTGGATAACTCGCGTATTGTAGTCTTGAAAAAGACTGTTATTATGTACCCAACGTTTCGGACAGATAGCACTGGCCATTTTGAGAGGGATTTACGCCTTGTATTTCGAGTTCTGTTTTGAATTGGTGGCAAGCACACCCGTTCACTCCAGAAGTCGAGATCCAAGATCCCTCTGAAAATGTCCACTGCTATCTGTCCGAAACGTTGGGTATATATATATATAAGTTATTGAAATATGCAAGTAATTTAAATTCAAGGTAGGTACTAGAATGATCGCTTGCATGGTAGGACCGGTTGGCAGCCGAATGCACGTCTAGTCGTAATCTCTATGGTGAACGCATGGCGTCATCTACCTAAGGTTATAAATTTTGACAGCGGCTGTGGAGAGGCCCATTTTATATCACAATTTCAAGATGTAATCATTTTCAAGTCCGGATTACGTCCGCGGCGTAGGGCGATCCGGTAAGATATTGTAGAATTTACACGTAAAATTTAGATTCCAACATTGCATGTCGAATATTAGATAAACTTTATTTGTTCGTAGGACTTTTACATGAAACCATGTCAGCATTTATATTTGGTGCATAGTATAAAAATGCAAATTAATATGCCACCCGTGGAGGGCGCATATACCAACTAATAACACGTGAATGGATCCATCACGACAAATCTAATATTGCTGGACGACACTGAGGCGGTAGGGTATCGATCACTGGAAAATGGAGTCAATTTAGGTCTGATGTTCACAATAGAAACACCCAAGTACAATCCACGCCAGAGGAAATGTTCCAGATGCAACGGTAACCTCAAATTATCATTTCAAACATGAATGGCGCACTCTGAAGTCACCCTGGAATGCTGCGGGTAAAAATTTTATTTGGACGGGATATCGGCAAAGCAATCTAAATCGACCTTTCTTTTGAGCGATAGATCAGTATATGGACTTTATGAAATTATGTGCCAACATACTAAATTGTGCTTCATTGTTATAATATTCTATCTTGGCCACGTATACCTATATTTGATACCAATTTAACTTCTGAGTATCGTTACGTGTGCTAGTTGCCTATAGATAACCTCAAAATAACTCAATTTTGACATACCAATAGCGGAAGACAAGGTACCTTAGAAGGTTAATTATGTCTCTTTTTTTGTTGTTTAACAGCGTAAATTCCACCTATTATGAAACCAAATTTGGGAATATTGATTTAAATTTTAAAATTGAAGTAATATTTATCATTTTTACATTCCACAACTTTTATTACTTGAATAGCTTATTCAGAAGATCATCAGCAATTTGATTAACAGCTTTTATTTAACTTTAATTTGTACTTTCGTATTTATTCATCATATTTCCAATGATCAGTCAATACTTGCTATTCTTTTGAATGAATTTGACGACATCTTTTGTAACATTGTCTATGTTTTCTGTAATATATGAAATTGTTAACAGAATTTTCTTTTATCTAATTAACCTTTCCCACCTGCAGAGAATTGTAAAATCAAACTAGAAAGATATGGTATAGCGCATTAAGGTAGTAAAAGAACCGCCTGCATATATATATATATATATATATATATATATTTATATACCATCGCCATCGACAAGGCTCCCTGAGGATAAGCAGTGAGATCTGTTCGAAACGTCGGCAGACGACTGATCCTAACGACCAAAATTTGACGCGGGTTATTAATAAAATATAAGTAGATACATACGAATAATAAAATCAATTTTTTGATTGGAGTTTTTAAAGCAGTAGGTATATACGCATACATACGCCTGAAAATTATTCCATTTCTAAATATTTACTTCTACGTCATACAAACTTCTTTTTAGACCATTTTTTATATATTTAGAATATATAATAACTGTATGTATAGTACGTACAAAATTTTCAAGAAAACAACACTGGATTTTATCCCCAGGAGTACATAAATAATCAAGATATATTATAGATATCTCATAGAGTCGTTTTTTTTCATTATTCTTTCAAGCGAGTTGGTTAGGTGAGTATATTTTAATGTCACCTCACCACAAGCTTCGGGCGAGCAGCTTGAGGCGGCACCGTTGCGTGTATCGGAGGCGGGCCCGGCTCTACAGGAAGAGGAGAATTTCCGGCCGGCCGGACTCTCGTGTCTTAAATAATTTATCGCGGAAGGAAACGCCCAGGCAAATTGTGCACATACACAGCCGGGACTTACAGCCTGCATTCGAGAACAGAAATCAACATAACTGTTTCGGGGCTCAGAGGATTACAGCGTCCGCGGAAGAACATCACTACGTTATTTACTCATCAAATAATCGACAGAGGAAGTATGCTCGAAACAGAAAACAGGATTTATATTTAATTAAGCATGTTGCAATATCCTTTACATTAAATTTTAATTTCGCAATTACGAGTCACATTCATTAAGCAAAAGAAAAAAAAAGTTAAAACTAGTCAAATTATTTATTCAATTTTGGTCACAAATATTCTGAAAAAATCTGCTTGCAATCTTCAAAAACACTTTTTTTAAATAAATTCATTTCTGTGTTAAAAAAAAACACAAACATTCTGATTTTTTAAAAATTTTAATACAGTTATTTCAAAGTATAATAGAATGTTAGGCGAGCTGAAAATAGTCGCATTCACAAACACACATAATAAAATGTGCAAATTTTCGTGACGCTTGAGCACATCAATCGAGAGTTTTTGCTGCTTCTGACAAACAAACTTTCAGCTTCACAAATAAGATAATTTTAACAATATTGTTAATATTTACAGTTAAAATGTCAGTTGGAATTATTGGAATAAATACCTAGTATCCTTAATTTCATAAAATACGTACAATTTCTTCTTCTCGTGCTTTATTCATTCAATAGACGTTGGCTATCATCAACCTGTTTACTATGGCCACTGGTCTTGCTTCCTTTGACAGATTCTTATTGGCCATAATTGCATTTAGAGCACCATTAACTTTGTTTCCCGCAGTCACTCTCCTTTCGATATCATTCCTTGCCGTCTCTACTAAACATACTTCCCAAATACACTCGTTTACTTGTTCTAAGCATTCGTTCAGACATCACATGGACCGAAGAAAACCAAACATTCCTTACGCCCTCCCCTCCCAATCCAAATATTCTATTCCAATTACTCGTTGACACAATATCTTTCTGTAACATGTACCAATGCGACAATATACTGAACCACCAAAACAAAATCCTTGACCTCATCCTCACAGACATCTCCGACACATCTGTCTTACACTGTACCGATCCCATATCCAAAGAAGATAGATACCACCCATCCCTAGAAATACAAGTCAATCACGAAACTAAACCCACTCTGCTTTGTAACTCCATAAAAAAAACAAACTACCACAAGGGGGACTATGACACAATAAACACATCCCTTACCAACATCGACTGGACACTCAAACTACAGAACCTAAACATAAAATAAAAATATAGATATGTTAATTTGAAAAAAAAAATATTATTTTTTGTTCTATAATAACAGATTCTATTTTTAACAACTAATCATACTGATTTATATACTTGACTATATATATAGTGTTCACGAAAAAAGTTTTCATTTTATTAAAATGAATTATGAACCAACTCCTCTGAAAGTAGCTTATTTTTCTTTCCAAACGTTTCTCCATTACTGAGAAATTTAGATAGGGCAAAGTGTTTTGGGAGAAACCTGAGGGACTCGGTTATCTAACCCAATCCAGCACTCTCTACGCGCCCTCCGAGTATCGAGGCCGTAGGTAAAACAGTGTACTTTCAATATTATCCTGTCCCTTAAATCTTATTCAAAATGGCGGGTCTTGTTACTTAGTGTCTTAAAATACTTGATAATGCTGATATGAACGTACGCAACGCACGTCAGAGAAAAATAAAATGATAAAATAGGGTGTGCGTTGGATTTATAAATACATAAAATTTGGCAATTTTTTAAAACTGAATAGTTAATATTCTAGAGTTAAAAATTCATATCACTTTACAAGTGGACAAAATACAACCAATTTCATTTATTTGCTTGAAAACTTCGTCTACATTTTTTCTTGAACAAAAAAAAAACTCGTTAAAAAATAAGACGATCATAGAATGCACATGAAACATTAACTATGTTATCTCGACCTGAGTTTAATTATATTTTTTAATTATTTTATGTCTTGAGTTTCGAGAGTATCAGAACCTTGCATTGACAGGTGAAACATTAAACCTAATTATTATAATTATTTATGTTCATATGTAAATATTTTTAAAATTATCGAGAAAAATATTTTATTATGGATGGATTTGCATCGGAAAAAATGTTTTCTGCAAAATAAATATGTAGGTGCTTAAAATATTTTCAAAACCATTATTAAAAGGGAACCTGACTTAACATTATTAATATATGGATTTTAACAGTCGTGTTTCAAAAATGTATCTTTAATGAAAAATATAATAAAAATTTAATAATGTATTATTTATAATTTATACTTGTATAAAACTAATTAAATTGTGTATAGGAAAAGGAATATGATTTTGTTTATTCCCATCAGTAGACAAGTAATTTTAAGAAGGCTTCATACCTGAAACAAAAACAACATAAATACTAAGAAATATCGCAAACTCAAGTGGAAAGCTAGCATCAAAAAATGTTTGTATATTACAGATATCCAGGAACTCAGATTGTACCTGCTCCTATAAATTTCTAGTAAGAGTAAGCGTTCCACGTTAATGAGTGGAACAGTTGCTTATGTGTGGTCAAAGTCAAAGTCAAAGTCAAGTTCTACTAATATACACTTGCCCTAATTTACGCAAGGCTAAGTGCAGAATAGGTCGATTAGTTTGTTGATACGAATGCAGTTATCAATAATATTTTATAAAAATATTATGTCATTGTACATGTTTCACTTATAACTAGCGATGAGCTAAATCGTTATTTTAACTACTCGTGACAATTTTATCGGTAATAGTGTTAGTAATTATTGAGCGTAATTTGATTAGTCATCCATGGTATACCAGAAACAAGATTTCTATCAGTTAAATCTCAGTTACACAATTATTTATCGTTACGGTCGAATACCAATCACTCATCATAGTTATAATAACGGCTCATCACTACTTGAAACATAATTGCTCGGAATATTTTATGTACAATTAATTGCTCCTATTTTTTAAGGGAATATACAATTCGAAAGAAAATGAATAGTCAGTTATCTTAATCTTTGAAGTTGGTTAGAACGACCCAACCGGCGAAAAATTACGGGTGTTCAGTGTTTCGAATAAGTGGAATGAATGTGTACTAGGATGGAAAGTACGCATGGCCGGGATGGAAAGGCTGTGAAAAATATGAAATAAAGCATGAAATACAGTGAATAATTATTGAATACGTTAATCTATTATAGAAACTTGTAAGTGGAGGAAAAGCTAGCGATGTATTCGTGTTTGTAGTTCTGGCGTTAATTTCTGTTAACGGTTTAGTTATTATTGCTCGTGGCACCAACTGTAGAAACAAAAGCTCCAACTGCTTTCAAAAATACTATGTATACTATGTATATAAAAAAGTATGTTGACAACTTGGAGTTAGTAATGTGAGATGCAGTAAAACTGACAAGCATATATGGGATGGATCTAAAAGCAGCGAATATGTGTTAGAATTTCAGCGTTCTTCGTTCATTCGTCCTTCCATATTGTCTCCGCATGCAATAAGTGACGAGTATTAAAGCGTACTTATTTTTCAAAGGTTTCTTTGAATTGTAAAAATTGCAAATTTTGTCATAATCTTTTGAGGACGTTAAGTCATAAAAATAATTAATCGAAATCGCAAAATCACGAATTGTAATTTATTTTTTCAATTCATTGTGCATCTTTGTAGATTGACATTTTTAATTGAATTGTAATTTATTTTTTCTATTGATTGTGCAACTTTGTAGATTAATATTTTAAATTGAATTGTAATTTACAGAAATAACATTTTATCGATTTCGCCGTATGACTTTTTTTTCGTGATTTTTGATTGGTCGAATCTGGCAACCGATCTATTCCACGCCAATCGCTAGCCAGGATCTATATTTTTGAAAAATCCGCCCAGTTGCAATTGGAAGTCCTTTTCTTTGAGAACCGACATTCTTCTTCATGCGGTATAAGAATCAGTTCACATAAGCCTTCCGGAGGAGACAGATCGATCTATTCTGGATTCGATGAAGCCAGAAGAAATGGAGATTGAATCGGCACTCGACGTAAGTACAATTCGTCAGCTGTGGACGTAGTTAGCTTTGGCCTAGTGTATCTCGGGTGTCAGAGTATCAATCATTATCGCCGGAGATTGAAAAGGAAAAAATCTCTTTCCTAATCCCGACCCGCGTCCGGTGTTGGCGATACGTCCGTCATTGTACAACGTTGGTTTATTTATATGTATAAATATATGGAAAACTAATGAAACAACATATTTTCTGGTTAAAATCAAGTGATTTAAAGTAGACCAAATTAGAAACGCCCGCAAACATATCTAAAATCATATACATAAAAAAAATTCAATCTTTATGAACAGGACCAGATGTCGTCACTAAGCACATCCACCTTTTCTACACCTTTCTATAGAGCACGCTCTACCAAAATCTCTTTTCTATGACTTTGTAGTTTTGAATTGCCTTGACTGCTTATGTTGTGTATGTTCAGTTTGCGTTACTGTAAAGTCTTTTGATAATGAACAAGGTGCCACGAGAATTCAAGATCTGCTGCCTTTCTGACAAGGGAGAAACCCAGTGCTGTGTTTACTTCGACCTGGATCAAAGAAAGAAGGTAAGGGCGTGCTTCCTTTTATTGACTACTTACCTCATCCTTTAATCTGTCCCATTTCATTTCATTTTTTAAAAATTTACCAAAAAAGGAAGACGACAAAAAATAAAATGATAGACATAATACACAAAAGTGGGAAAGCGGGGGAAGTGGAATAGAATAGGACTTTGAATAACATATGAGAGAATATCTACCATTTTAACTCATTTTCTGCATTTTATTATATTAGGTCCTTACATATGAAATTGGCGTTTTGCCGTACTGGCAAATTTGATCTCAAATATCTTCTCTTTGGTTAGGAATTCCAAATCCAAATTTATACAGCTATTTACTCATGTATTTGTGTTTTGAAAATTATAATTCATTTATTTTTTCCTCAATTGTTTTTTTCTTTGCGTCACTCAGTTTACAAAATGAAAAACTTGAAATATCGCGTTATTTACGAGTACGAGTTCCACCGTGGCACCAGTGCTGCAGAAACGGCTCGAAGGATTAAGGATGTGTATGGCGACGGTGCCGCAAAAGAAAACACAGTGCGTTTTTGGTTCCAACGTTTTCGTTCTGGAAATTTCGACCTGCAGAACAAGCCCCGTGGACGGCCGGAGACCAAAGTTGATAATGACGAATCGAAGGCTATTGTGGAAGCGGATCCATCGCAAACCACATCCGAGTTAGCTGCAGGCTGCGGTGTTAGTGATAAAACTGTTTTAATCCACTTGAAGCAAATTGTTAAGGTGAAAAAGCTTGAAAGGTGGGTACCTCACGAATTGAGTGAAGCAAATCAACAAACGCGCGTTGACTGCTGCGTTGCATTACTCAACCGGCACAATAATGAAGGGATTTTAAATCGAATCATTACCTGTGATGAAAAGTGGATCCTGTACGATAATCGGAAGCGCTCATCGCAATGGCTGAACCCTGCCGAACCAGCCAAACCATGCCCCAAGCAAAAATTGACTCCAAAAAAGTTACTTGTGAGCGTTTGGTGGACTAGTGCTGGTGTCTTTCACTACAGCTTTCTTAAATCTGGCCAGACGATTACGGCAGATGTCTATTGTCAGCAACTGCAAACCATGATGGAAAAGCTAGCTGCTAAACAACCGAGGCTGGTTAATCGCTCTAGGCCACTGCTGCTTCATGATAACGCTAGACCACCCACTGCACAACAGACGGCTACCAAATTAGAGGAGCTTCAATTGGAATGTCTAAGACATCCACCGTACTCTCCGGACCTTTCCCCAACAGATTACCATTTTTTTAGAAATTTGGATAACTTCTTGCAAAGGAAAAAATTCAACTCCGATGGGGCAGTCCAAACCGCCTTCAAAGATTTTATTGATTCCCGTCCGAATGGTTTTTTTAGTAAAGGGATCGATGAACTACCTATGAGATGGCAAAAGTGCATAGATAGCAATGGTACATACTTTGATTAAATAAATATATTATAATAAAAAAAATCGGCTTTATGTTCCTCCCATACTAAACACCAATTTCATATGTAAGGACCTAATATTTAAATAAGTTTTTGGTTTAGAAGTTCCAGAATTTTTGTTTTCAGTAGACAGTGCCAAACTTTAAATTGTTAGCGCTGATATACTTTCTTTCATTCAAGTCGTGACTTTTTTCTGTATTTTGCTTTATATGCTTCGGTCATTTGAAGCACCTTTGCGTTATGAAATAGTATTGTTCTAATAATATATCCATGATTACCACATACCCTGAGACTGTGGCACCTCTTACAAAAGAAGTACGAATAATTCATTGTTACCTATTGTTTTATTGTAGTATTCAATTTTGTTACTAACGTTGCGTTAGTAATTCTTCATAGAGTTTTTGATCAGTCAATGATATCAAACTTTTTCTGAATATCTTTCGCGTGGGCGGGTTCTGTGACGCTGATTATGTAGTGAAATATTAGGAAACCTGGTGCTGTCCATTCTCTGGATATGCCCATATCAGTAAAATAAAAACATATTCTACTCCATCGCACAATGTCCTCAGCCTCACATATCTCTCTTATCATGGTGTTCCTCGCGCGATCCCTCAGCATTTTGCCTGCTATCATCCTCAGTGTGTTAATCTAGGAAGTCCTTTATATTGTTTTATCCTAATTGTGTATGTCCTTGCTTCTACACCATATGTCACTATAGGTATTATGCCTGCTTTGTAGATTCTCATCTTGCTATTGATGGCTATATCCTTATTCTTCCAAATTGTGAATTTTAGAGCACCAGAGATTGCCGTTTCCTTGTTAACTTGGGCTTGTATTTATTCACACAGATCAGCTCCTCCAACCAGCTCTATGCCTGGATATCTGAAGGTGCCGACCTGTTCTACAGTCAGTGTTTTAGAAAAGGTCATACATTTAGCTTTTTCAATTGCGATTGCCATGTTGTACCTATTTCTTACAAGTATTGTGTAGTCTGTATTTGTATTCATTATTTTTCTCCGCTTTATTATAGCATCTCTGCATAGCAGACCATAGTGACAATTTCCTTTCCCATTATTTATCCTAGGTGGAGAGATTGGATTTTTCCATCAAACAGATAAAGTCAATAATGCCAAAATATTGACAGCTGAGTAAGCGCAGAGAATACAAAGATTGTGATATAATTTCGGAACTGAGAATAAAATGTTATCACACGCGCAATAATGAGATGCGTAAGAGAACTCCGTCATCAAACTTTGTAGTGAAACGTTGATATGTCAAAACAAGAACAAAAAATTCTGAATACAATGAAAATCTTTGTAAGTCTACATAAATATGTTTATTTATGAGAGTGAGAAGTTAATTGATTAAGAGGGAATGGTTATTTAAGAATATACGGGACACGTGTTTGAATGACAATAAAAAAGTTAGTAATAGAAAAGTTTTTTATAAAAACTACATAATCTAAGAAGGGTCTATAATATGACAAATCAGCGAGCATGCAGATGTACGATTGTATACAAAAAATAAGAAATATGGCGTTTTTTCTTTTCTGTCTACCACCGCAAAAAATGACGTGATAGAAAGTTATGAAGTTAATTGTGTAAACAAGTGTAATATTTTTAGGCAAAAAAATAATATCACTTCTAACTCTCTCCAATACTATTTTTTCTTTATGCCATAGTTCAATATATAATAAGAGAGAACACCCATGTATAAACAAAGATAAAATATACAATTTTTGTTGGCTTATACCCGCCTCACTAGAAGTATGTGTGTAGAGACTGTATTGAAATACACCTATTGCAATTCATTGATAACTCGTATTCTCCTTTATTAGTTAGCAAACGTAAACATTATAATGTTTTATCATTTATATCGAATCACTTAATAAATTAAAAAAGTTGTGAAATTGTATTGTATCAAAATTAATGAAAAATCAACAATAATTATTGCTACGTTTCGTGATTTTACTGAAAGGGTATGGAATTGATAATTATTTTTAACCGCCCAATCAATCTTCCTCTTGCCCGGCCGGCTGGTGCCCAATCTGTTATAATCAGAACACTACCCAATGCGTACGTACAAAAATTCAGTTTGCATGGAATTATGAGACAAAAGAAAATAATCAAATTAATTTTTTTTATTAAAAACTTGCTGTTTGTACCGCTGCGGCATTGCTGGGCTTAAGGATTTAGTTGAAAATAAGCTTGTGAGGGGACAAAAAGTTTCCACTGTTTGGCAAAGGCTCTAATAAAAACAATGCTTCCATTTAATCTAGGCTGGGATAGATAAGATGTCCAGAAGGGAATTGTGGTCTATGTATTCCACCGGGACCTAAAGAATAAGAATGCAAAATTTTGATCAGATCGGCAAACGGTGTAGAGTTGTACAGAAAATATATCAGGTGAGGGGGAAAAGTTGTCATCTTTCTTGGATCCCGCGGGATCTTGAATAATAAGTATGCGAAATTTGGGTCAGATCGGTCAAACGGTGCTGATTTGTACAGAATATATATCACGGGTTGGGGAAGGGGAAAAGGGGGAGCGGGAAATGTCGCTTATGTTATCCGCGGGGTCCTAAAGAATAATTTTGCAAATTTTGAATCCTATCGATCGAACGGTATAGATTTGCATTGAAAATATATCAGGGGGTGAGGAAGGGGTAAAGTATGAGGGGGGAAATGCCACTTATGTTACCCGCCGGGTTCTAAAGCATAAATATACAAAATTTAAGTCGAATCCGACAAACGGTGTAGGTTTATATAGAGAACAGACAGACAGACATTGAGTTTTATTGATATAGATTAGTTTATTAAAAAGTTAAAACCAAATCAAAGATAAATAAAGTCTTGAAATTGACTGAACTGAACAATACATTTTCTCGTTGAACAATTCACTTTATGACGGTAACAATTTTTTATTCCTTTCGTTACATTTATTCTAACGTAAAATTTAATTTAAAAAGTAAGACAGTTTTAAAGGGTGGAATTTGAAAAAACAATATAAATCCGTATTTTATAGAAGTAAAAAATTTCAAATATTATTTAATTGTATTCCTTTATTTACTTAATTTTGCCTCTCAATGTGCCTCTCTTTGACTGTGTTTATCTTTTTTCTAAATACTTGTTTAAGTAGATTGTATCTTAAAGTGTAATAAAAAAATACTTTGTATAGTTTTTTGGGAAAACGTTCATCATAGTGGCAGGGTAAATGTTTGAGTCTCATTCCGCCATGACATTACGATTTTTTAGAACAAAAGTATATAGTTTTGAAAAACAAAATTATTTTAGTATTTTTCTACTGTGACACAATTTTATCTATCCCTAGTTGCTCTGCATTTTTCTGACATTATTTTTAATTTTAGTGATGACCTGAAAACATTTTAAAGTTACTAATATTTTGATCCACTGACGATCACTCGCAGTATAGCGACAATAACTTTTTTGTTAAGCTTCAACACGCCATGGAGCCCAATATCTTCAGCGAAACACGTCACAAATACACTCCAGGCTTGAGTTCATCACACAGATGTATTGTGACCTCACTGAGAATCGAACCCGGAACCCTCGGTATGGGAAGCCAGTATCATGCCCACTGAACTACGAGGGCCGTCGCATACAATATCACTATACCTATTGTAAACATCATAAATAGACGAATATCTCAATTTCGTCGTATTTTCAACACCTTTGCCTGCATTTTAAATAAACCATTTTGATTTATTATAATGATATCTTACAAATAATATAGAATTTTTAATTACAAAATGGCTGTAAGTACGTTAAAACGAATTCCATCAATTTCATTGCCCTTTCGCCATCGGAAAACATTATTCAAGTACAAGTTAGCGTCTATCTTCAAATCCGAGTTTATCTGCAAATCAACCGTGTTCGCCTGTTGATTTTGAACATTTCAAGCGAGGTGGGAACACTGAATTTTGTAAGGCTGTAAATGTTGGAAAGGAAGCGAATCCGGTACCTCCGAGCAGATCAGCTTGCATCATGCTCTAGTAGTTGATAATTTTGATAATTTATTTAAATATTTATTTTCCGAGGATCTTTTATAATTTTCTGAGAATCATCGCCCGTTCATTAAGAAAGAAGACATTCAGTTGGAAATGCATGCTTTAATGCACTATTACACATTTATTTTAAGCCGTTAGCAACTTAGAATATATACAATCCATAGAGGGATAACTAAACATTTTACCATACCTGTACGCGTGGTAAAATATAACTTACTCAGTTTTAACAATATAGTAACACATAAGAGAAAAAGGGACAAAAAAGATCACCCGATCGGGTACGTCTTTAATTGCTTTGTAGGCGTTCTCTTGCCCTCATTGCAAAGGATGAGGGCACAATGTCTGCGAGCTGTTAGATTCGTTTTCCGTATTTTCGATAATAATTGTGTATTTACGTGCAAATAATACAAAAAATTGATATGCCTTGATGTGAAATGAAGAGGTTTTCCAATAGGATTGGAAACGGGAAGAAAAATATCAGCTATAACAGGTGTTTTAACCAAAATATAAAAAAATACATTTATACGTTTGATTTCATAATTTCAACAACAAACCAAATGCAAAAATTTACTATTGTTTAAAAATCCTAGAACGTTTATTTTAGAGTGATTTAATTACTAAAACAATTAGGTGAATGCTATTTTGAAGATGTTTTTGATGACTTAAGGTATTCTAGTTTAGAAACACGAATTTTGGGCGTTTTTTAGAGCTTTGTAAAAAGAACAAAGAATATTTTTGATATAAAAATAAAAAAATACTAAAAAATTCAAAACTCCAAAAGTAATTTGCCGGTAAAATGGGGGGCCCAAAAAAGTGGGAAGTCCTGGCGTGCATGGTTCCGACCCTTGTGGTCATCTAAAATAAAAAAATTAACGGATTCTTAATAAGTAAAAATGTCGCTATCGCCCCTATATCGGAGAAATAAAAATTTAAAAAATGGCGGCCGTTTGAAAAAAAAATCTTTTTTCACGTTTTTTTTAACAGTTTAATTTCTTTTGAAATAGTTAAAATAAAAATTTCGACTTTAATCTGCTAGGGGCTATAAGAAAATGCATGAAGAAGGTTCACGCAAAAATTTAAATAAATCGGTTCAGAAGAACTTGAGATATGCACGCCAGCTTGAAAAATGTAGTTTCTAGAAAAACGTATTAAAAATTTTTAGTAAAATTTCAGTACGGCATACTCACATATTTTTAATCGGCGATTCCTGCTCCATACAATGGAATTTCCTCCACTTCAAAATGTTCATATTAGTTAAATATACATTATTTAGGTATAGAGTATAAAAAAGGTTTTATGGGGTAATCCATCCGCAGGTAGTCGGGCAACATCTATACTCTATTGTTTTTCTTGCCACGTCACCGAAATCGCTGTATCTCGGTAAATAATTGGAATTTTGAAAAATTCTTTAGAGGACATAATTTTAAAACTTAGAAATATACAAAAATAAAATGTGTGTTTTTTTTTATTTTCTAGACTAGAATACCCCCTTAAATCAAAATATGTCTATGAATATTCAATCAATACAAACTGTAGAATCATTTACTTAGATAGCCGACATTTAAAAATAAATCCGTCTCATTTTGTCTCCTTTAAAAATTCTTAATTTTTACGAGTAGAAAAGAGAAGGCACTACATTGTATGCGTCTGACTAAACTAAATGTGGTATTTTTATGAGAAACCATATTGTACCAACAGGGCTGAACTAAAATATTTTTGAACATAAAATTTTAGAATTTTTTTTATTTATTATTTAAAGTATTCGGATAAGGATATAATTTTTTGTAGGTTCCCAAAAGAAAGAAGACGTGAATGGATCAATGCTGTGGACGGATCAATTGGAATCCCGGAAATCACAGTTTTGTCTGCTCAGATCACTACTTGAATGTACATTTTGACAGAAGGAAAGAAAACAAAATAGTTCGAGTAAAAAATTTACCGTTCCTATGATTTATTCAAGAACAGAACTGGCTTTTGATAGAGTAAGTACCTATCTGTTCATTCGTTATTCGTTTATCTTTACATAAAAAATATCTTAAATCGCCAATTTTTATAGGATTTATAAAACTATTTATGTGCATCCTGAAACTCCTAGTACATGAAATAGTATATTTTCGTCCGGTATAAATTCATTTCACTATAAAATACGTCCAAAAAAAAGTAATTAATTGCAAAATGTTTTTATTTCTTTGTTAGAAATAAAGATATAAGAAATATGAAAAACATAAAAAAACTGAAAATTTTCGATTTATGGGTTCCATTCCCGTAATATTTCAGCACCTGAATGGAAAAGGCCAGTATTCTCGGGGAATCATTTTTTAAAGTTTTCTGCGTACCTGAGTAATGTGAGCGTATATTTATCTGATTTAAAATTACCAAATGGAGTAAAAGTTATTCAGTCTAATAAAAAAATGGGGTTTTTGGGTTTTCGAATTTGCATAGAAAGTTTACAATTATTAGTTAAGACGTATTTAATGTCAGAGTCCCCGGTGTTAAAATATCTAACGATGTACAAATTTAATCAAGACCATATTGAATTATTTTTTGGAGCTATATGCTCACATGGGGGTTATAATAACATATTAATGTATTATTAATGGTTTTTGTGTTTAATTTGTAGAACTCCATATTTATTTTTATCGAAATTTAAAATAAATTAAATTTTAATAAACATATGAAATTGGCGTTTAGTATGGGAGGAACATATTAGGTCCTTACATATGAAATTGGCGTTTAGTATGGGAGGAACATAAAGCCAATTTTTTTTTATTATAATATATTTATTTAATCAAAGTATGTACCATTGCTATCTATGCACTTTTGCCATCTCATAGGTAGTTTATTGATCCCTTTACTAAAAAAACCATTCGGATGGGAATCAATAAAATCTTTGAAGACCGTTTGGACTGCCCCATCGGAGTTGAATTTTTTCCTTTGCAAGAAGTTATCCAAATTTCGAAAAAAATGGTAATCTGTTGGGGCAAGGTCCGGAAAGTACGGTGGATGTCTTAGACATTTCAATTGAAGCTCCTCTAATTTGGTAGCCGTCTGTTGTGCAGTGTGTGGTCTAGCGTTATCATGAAGCAGCAGTGGCCTAGAGCGATTAACCAGCCTCGGTTGTTTAGCAGCTAGCTTTTCCATCATGGTTTGCAGTTGCTGACAATAGACATCTGCCGTAATCGTCTGGCCAGATTTAAGAAAGCTGTAGTGAACGACACCAGCACTAGTCCACCAAACGCTCACAAGTAACTTTTTTGGAGTCAATTTTCGCTTGGGGCATGGTTTGGCTGGTTCGGCAGGGTTCAGCCATTGCGATGAGCGCTTCCGATTATCGTACAGGATCCACTTTTCATCACAGGTAATGATTCGATTTAAAATCCCTTCATTATTGTGCCGGTTGAGTAATGCAACGCAGCAGTCAACGCGCGTTTGTTGATTTGCTTCACTCAATTCGTGAGGTACCCACCTTTCAAGCTTTTTCACCTTACCAATTTGCTTCAAGTGGATTAAAACAGTTTTATCACTAACACCGCAGCCTGCAGCTAACTCGGATGTGGTTTGCGATGGATCCGCTTCCACAATAGCCTTCAATTCTTCATTATCAACTTTGGTCTCCGGCCGTCCACGGGGCTTGTTCTGCAGGTCGAAATTTCCAGAACGAAAACGTTGGAACCAAAAACGCACTGTGTTTTCTTTTGCGGCACCGTCGCCATACACATCATTAATCCTGCAGCACTGGTGCCACGGTGGAACTCGTACTCGTAAATAACGCGATATTTCAAGTTTTCATTTTGTAAACTGAGTGACGCAAAGAAAAAAACAATTAAGGAAAAAACAAATGAATTATAATTTTCAAAACACAAATACATGAGTAAATAGCTGTATAAATTTGGATTTGGAATTCCTAACCAAAGAGAAGATATTTGAGATCAAATTTGCCAGTACGGCAAAACGCCAATTTCATATGTAAGGACCTAATATTATTATTTAGTTCTACGGGTTAACTATTTTTAGGTATTTCAGCTGTTTCGGCTTGTAAGGCCATTACCAAACAGTGGATATACCACGTACAAACGACTAATTTATAAAATTTAAAGTTACCTCTTCCCCTTTAGAGTAATTAGATATTTGTGGTGAAGCTCTATATTAATGTTCGTTTTTTCCCGGGCACTTATCATTAAAGTTCCTTCGGTTAACGTTATGCTTAGTTATCAAAATTCCCCGCTTTCTGCAAGTGTTATTTATAAATATTATTTTAATTTATGTCCTTGATTTTGGGGTTTTTTAAGATATTGAGAAGTGGAGAGAAGATCTTTTTTGTTGATTATTTAAAAATTTAATATTTGGATCCTTTTTATATTTATTTATTTCTAATTGCTCAAGTAAATTCATCCTAAAACCTTTTGTTTCTATATGTAAAGATTTTGGCTCGTTATCATCTAGCGGGACGTGGTTTTCATTTAATAAATGGGCCGCAAATTTTGACTCTAAATTTTTATTTTTATAGCAGTTTAACTCATTGTCAAATAAAAATTTGCATATTGTAAGATTCCTACTGATCTGAGCCTGAAATGTATTATAGGAATGAACAAAAATTAATTGTATAATAATAACAAGAAAAAACTTCTTAAAAAACCAATATTTATTGGATTATCAGCATGTTTCGGATTCCCTTGGTCCCTGAAACAGTGTACAAGGTTTACTTCAAATTAAATACGAAATACAGACACTAACAAAACAAAAATAAATATATAGGAGTTGAATAAATAATTAAGAACTTCTGTGAAAATTATAAAGAAATTTTTACCATAATAAGTAGATATAAAATATTTACCCAACATATAGACATAAATAAATACGTATTAAGAATACCTTTATTAAAACTGAGTAGTATGACAGTTGGTGGCAAGGCTGAGGTGTAAAATTTTTTTTTTAAATATTATCTTCAGAGGAACTCAAGAAAACTATCGAAGCTATTTAAAAAAAAATGAAAAATGAATGAATTTTACCGGGATCGTAAGTGGTCAGTAAATAATATTGATTTTCGTTAATTCTGCTCCTAGAAATAAAATACTCTCAATATACGAGTAAGTATACATATATGTACGCTCTACTATATCGCCTGTTCTAGCTGATATGATTTTATATTAAAGAAAACACATTATTATTGTGAAGTTGCAATTTCAGAACAAAGTTCAGTGATTTTAAATAATCTTGAACTAGAATTATTTAGCTTTAGTAAAAGCCTCGTTATTATTATGTTTTTAATTCTTCCAGTTATTTTGATGGTATTTTTTTTTTGTATTTTTTATATGAAATACTGAATTCATCACTGAAAAAAAGATCAAAATATCACCAATTTCTCATCCTTTCACTTAAAATAAATTAACACAAACTAGAATTTAGCATTTATCGTAAACCAACATACACGGACGCAGTTTTTTTATAAAAAAAAATAGATATGCGAACACGGAATACGTGACACATCAATATTCTTACTATTTTCAAACTAAGGTAAGCGCTTGTGCTATGAAAATAGGACTAATTTGCTGGTCTGGAGTGAGATTCGAACCAGTGACCTTTGGATCATGAAGCGAGAGTCCTAACCACAAGACCAACAAAGTCTTCATTCAGTGCTAAACAGATTAATAATTGCTCATTGCAACCAAGAATTTAACACTGTAAAGCGAAATGTGAAAAACAACTTATAACTTGTTACTAAATAAATTATTTAATAATAAAAAAATATGAAAAATTGAGTATTCAGTTTTTATATTCCGGACATAATTAGTAATAACATTCATAACTTTTAATGTAGAAAAATAATACAGTCCCAATATCTACTAAAAATACTCGATTTTTCACTATCCATATGAGACCCGCTTATTATGCTAATAACAACTAAAGTGCATGTCACCTTAATTTAAAGTTTAATAGATAATTATTAAAAAAAAAAGTTTTTGAAATTTCATGTGGAGGTTGTTACATACATGGGACAAACTTCTAGGAATTTCAACATAAGAATAAAATAGCATCATCGTTGTCTAATTAGTAATCTTATAACTTTCCTTAATTCACGAACAACGTCGTCGATTACTTTTCATTCATGTACCATTCTTCTCCATCCCATAGTAAAAGTTATAAAATGAATAATTTTGAAATTTAAAAAAATTTTTTTTTGATCCCTGGTAAAGGTTATAATTTTAAATTTTGAAGAAAATGAATGATAGCAAATTTGCTTAACAATATCACATTCACCAACTCTTCTCTCAATATTCCCGTTACAGCCAACCTTCCACCTTACACCAGTAACTCCAGCCCCTTTTGTCAATACCTAATTAATGACTTGTACTTCCTGCTAAGCCGTGATTTCTATATTTTAATGTAGTTGGTTTAATATAACCGAAAAATTTTTGTGGACTATCAAGACAAGAAAGCTTGAATATCTCTGACATATTATGAGACGACCAAAATATAACCTAAAGCAACTCATCATGCAGGGGAAAATTAGTGGTAAAATGAGATTAGGATGACTCATAGCTACTCATAACTTGAGGGAAGTGTTACATGTCTGAGTTGTTCCGTGCGACTCTAAAGTCGTAATTGCCAGAATGATCGCCGACCTCCGATAGGAGATGGTACCACAAGAAGAAGTTTAATACTCCACCTATTGATAAGAGGTTGTCACTCTCGAAACTCAAGTAGAATAATGTAGAATATTTAATTTAACTAAACACAGCTTTATTCCGTCCACTTTAATGACAATCATGAATAATCTCTGAAAAGGTTAATTCCGATTCCATCAATAATATAAAGAAAACATTGGTAATAAATATGTTTTTTTTTTTTATGCTTGCAATAAACAATATTCTCACTGAACATAAATTGCTAAATGATACTACATTACTGAGAGACCTCGTGACGGACTAAGAACCCCCGTGTCACCAAGGTTGGGCGAGGGATTGGAAGGTTCGAGTGGCGAACCCCGCCTATTCTTATTTCCAGTCTCTGACAAATTACTATGACACTTTCGATTCTGATAAGTGGTATTATTATGCTCGTTATCTTAAAACCTACTCGTTTATCTTTCGTATAATAAAACGTAATATGATTACAATGCATTTGTGTATTGGCCTTGTCTATAAAAATAACTAACATTGTTTTATATTAAAACAATGAGTCATTAACTATTTCTTTTTTTCTCATTAAATCCGATGAAAATTTTACAATTCAGTTACATCTATTTGTATTCTATTAATGTAAATAATATAATGTTTCCAATATTAAATATTTAGATCAGATTGCGACAAATTGATAATGGTGGTATAATAATCAAATCAGCATGATTTTGATGATAAATATATTATAAATCAAACGTTATCGTATTGAAAAATATATTGCTCTATATGTTTAAGATTCTCATAGTTGATCACGTTATATTAGTCACTTATAAAAATACATAAAAAAATTGTTCACCAAAAATATCAAGTTCCTCCAGGACTCCAACCCGATATTTCGTTCATTCCATTCCCTCAACACGCCCAAACCACCTGAGCGACCCTTTTTTAATTATATTCATTATGCTAAGATCAGCTTTGCATTCATTCCTAATATCTTCATTATTTATTCTATCATAAATGGATCCATCTCCACTGCATTCAGGCTTCACTTCCATATATCAGTGTTCGTACCAGAATTCCATTATGTATCGCTTGTCTTGCCTCGGTAGACAAATTTCTATTAGAAATTATTGCATTCAAAGCACTGTTCATCCAATTTCCCGCAGTCACTCTCCTCTCGAAATCTTTCTCAACATTTCCTCTTCTATCAAACAACATTCCCAAGTACACAAACTCATCTACTTTTTCCAAACATTCATTGCCTGCCAGTATTTAACAAGTTGTCTTCCTTTCCTCCTTCTCGAATACCATCACTTTTTATTTATGATTAATAATTAATAATAATATTTTTCTTCTTCAAACACAGCAAAATTATTTTATGGTGACATTATAATTATAATTTATAGAATTAAACTTTGTTTACACCACTTTCTTCAATAATAAAAAAAGTGGTGTATAAAAATTTTAATTCTATAAATTATAATAAAAATTTTAATTGTTAAATCATCAATAATATTTTTGTACATAAATAAAAACTTTAGGACTTTGTTTATACCACAGATTCTTTTATTAAATCAACATGTTTCGGGAGCTCCCTTCTTCAGGACAAGTAATGTACTAATTAATACTAATTTGACAGCAGAAAACAATTATGAACATTAATGTAGGAGGGATTTGAAAGGGGGCGTGGATAAAAAGTTATTAATAGCAGTAGACAATAATGTGGCAAGAGGTTTCATTCTTAAGGTATTTAAGAAAAATAAAAATTAATTACAAAGGAACAATTTTCAAGATAGGATAAAAGGCTTAATTAATTTTTTGTTAAAATTTTTCCTTATTTCAAGAATTTCAACATGGTCCAATTGAAAACCACTAGTATCAGTATGTAGTAATTAACACTAGTATTTACGTCAAAAGAGTGATTAAATTCAATTAAAATTTGAAGAATTAATATCTTTATTTATAGTTAAGTTTTTTATATTTAGAGTTAAAGTTTATTATATTTATAGTTAATAATAATAAACTTTGGTCGTCAAATTTACCTTTTAAATAATATATTATAATAATATATTATAGTTTATATAAAATAATTTATATAAACTATAATATATTAGGTCCTTACATATGAAATTGACGTTTTGCCGTACTGGCAAATTTGATCTCAAATATCTTCTCTTTGGTTAGGAATTCCAAATCCAAATTTATACAGCTATTTACTCATGTATTTGTGTTTTGAAAATTATAATTCATTTGTTTTTTCCTCAATTGTTTTTTTCTTTGCGTCACTCAGTTTACAAAATGAAAAACTTGAAATATCGCGTTATTTACGAGTACGAGTTCCACCGTGGCACCAGTGCTGCAGAAACGGCTCGAAGGATTAATGATGGTATGGCGACGGTGCCGCAAAAGAAAACACAGTGCGTTTTTGGTTCCAACGTTTTCGTTCTGGAAATTTCGACCTGCAGAACAAGCCCCGTGGACGGCCGGAGACCAAAGTTGATAATGAAGAATTGAAGGCTATTGTGGAAGCGGATCCATCGCAAACCACATGCGAGTTAGCTGCAGGCTGCGGTGTTAGTGATAAAACTGTTTTAATCCACTTGAAGCAAATTGGTAAGGTGAAAAAGCTTGAAAGGTGGGTACCTCACGAATTGAGTGAAGCAAATCAACAAACGCGCGTTGACTGCTGCGTTGCATTACTCAACCGGCACAATAATGAAGGGATTTTAAATCGAATCATTACCTGTGATGAAAAGTGGATCCTGTACGATAATCGGAAGCGCTCATCGCAATGGCTGAACCCTGCCGAACCAGCCAAACCATGCCCCAAGCGAAAATTGACTCCAAAAAAGTTACTTGTGAGCGTTTGGTGGACTAGTGCTGGTGTCGTTCACTACAGATTTCTTAAATCTGGCCAGACGATTACGGCAGATGTCTATTGTCAGCAACTGCAAACCATGATGATAAAGCTAGCTGCTAAACAACCGAGGCTGGTTAATCGCTCTAGGCCACTGCTGCTTCATGATAACGCTAGACCACACACTGCACAACAGACGGCTACCAAATTAGAGGAGCTTCAATTGGAATGTCTAAGACATCCACCGTACTCTCCGGACCTTGCCCCAACAGATTACCATTTTTTTCGAAATTTGGATAACTTCTTGCAAAGGAAAAAATTCAACTCCGATGGGGCAGTCCAAACCGCCTTCAAAGATTTTATTGATTCCCGTCCGAATGGTTTTTTTAGTAAAGGGATCGATGAACTACCTATGAGATGGCAAAAGTGCATAGATAGCAATGGTACATACTTTGATTAAATAAATATATTATAATAAAAAAAATCGGCTTTATGTTCCTCCCATACAAAACGTCAATTTCATATGTAAGGACCTAATATTAATTTACATTCGACCTCAATTTGTTTGGAAACATCAAAGCGCGGCTTTCCCGACCTGACTTTATACATTATTAAACAATTTGGTACACAAACAGACAGCACTTAGACCTATATGCACGCTCTACATTAGCATCAATCATAATTTAAACAAGCAAATTGTTTCCAGACTATCAAATAAATGTTTGATATGGAACCCGACCTAAAGCGGACCGTTGTACCTTTTGGGCTCAATCTAAAATGTAGTCATTAAACTTTGATGAAGTCTGTAGGCCTTGACTTGTGTTCTGTATGGAACATTGTACCGAGGAATGTGAAATATGCTTGGGTCCAGAAATACTTAGCTCTACGAATGGACTCACTAAGCACATAATAACTAAGTCACTTTATTATTACTGATGTAAAATGCAGGGCTTAAAATAAATTGTAACTTTTTGTAATTTTTCCACTAAATTGGTTTATGCAAGGTTTTTGACTACTGTTTTCTCATTGCACAAATTCTTACCAGTGAAGATCGACTCTGTTTAGCGAAATACTTCATAATTTGAATCAATGTCTTGTCTAGGTACATGTATATCCACTTATACATAAACGAAGCACCAAGAACTAGGTAGAACACGCTAACATACGGAATGTTCCAGAAATCCTTATATAAACGGCAAAGACGTCGCACGTCAAGATTTTGGTTTTTAATAGCAAAAAAAACCATTGAAGGTGAACTATACCCGTGCAATTGACCATAAATAACAAACAAGCAATATTACCTACGTATTAGTGGAACATTCTAAGTGCGAATTATGAAAACTACTCCAGCTAAAATTTTTGTCTGGTGTGACTTTGTGAATATATAAATGTTACATTTTTTTTATAGTCTTTTGGGTGTAGTTTTCTGGGATATTCTGTTATTTATATCTGACCACTTTGGCCAACGTTTCGGATCTCATTGCAGGTCCATCATCAGGGATGATGTAGCATCACAACACACCAGCCCTCTAATAGTATCCGAAACATTGGCCAGAGAGGTCAGATATACACGGCAGAATATCTCAGAAAATTACACGCATAAAATTCTGAAGTACAAATTATATCTATACCTATAAAACTCTATGTCTGTCTGTCTGCCTGCCTGCCTGCCTGCCTGCCTGCCTGCCTGCCTCATCGGACTCAAAATTTGCAAAATTATTATTTAGGACTCGGCGGTTAACATTGGTGACATTTCTCCTATATTCTTTTACCCTTTTCCCTCTCCTTGATATATTTTCGATGCAAATCTATACCTTCTACGTTTGAATCGAACCTTTGTTTACCCTCACAAATTTATTTTAAACTTAATTCTTAACCCATGCAACGCCGGGTATGAACAGCTAGTATTGAAGTATATTTAATAATTTATTCGTTTTCTTCTGTATCTTATATTTCATATGTATTCCGTTAAATTTAATAGCAATATTGTGTGAGCACTAAGGACTTGTATTTAGCAGGTCAGGTCTTGCATACTCAATCTGGTAAGGCTAATAATTAATAGTAATATATTGTGATTTGGTAGGTAGGCATGATTTTGGATGTTGCCACTCCACTAACTTTGTTGTTCTTATTGAAAGTTATGTTTGAAGATATTATTATTTTTATGGCCAACTGTCGATGCCCGGCGTAGCCCGGATTTAAGATTTTAATTTTTTTAAAAAGACGTTGGGAAAGGGATAAATGATATCTAGTATTCGACTTGGAATTCCAAATTCAAATTAATAAGTCATATTAAAGCACTAAATATTTATTTTTCAAAATTAGTTATTCATTTGTTTTCCCGCAGTTAGGGTTTTCTTTGATGTCGCTGTGTCTGCGATCATGGAGAAAATGGAAATTTGCGTTATTTTCATCGTGGCCCCAATCTACACAGACGACACGCAATACAAGGACATGTATGGGTGAGGTACCGCAAATGAACGCGTGGTGCGTTTTTGGTTTGATTACTTCCGTTCTGGAAATTTCGACCTCAAGAATGAGCCCCGTGGACGACCGATAATTACATTCATAATAATGAATTGAATCTTACAGTGGAACTCTATATCTTAATTTAAAAAATTTCAATTCATTGGAATTGACATTTATTAAAATTAAGATATTAACGTTAAGATGTTAATATAAAGAAGATGAAAGTTAAGATATAAGATTAATCAGATAAGATATTAACATAAGATAATATTATCCGATATATACGTGTGTCGACCGAACCTAAACGAATCACAGTGCGTCTGCACGACAGCTAATTTAAAATACAGCGACAGAACTGGTGCTTACTCTTTTAATAGTAGCGCTACCTTTTGCTCCCATAATTTGGCCTAACTGAAAACAATAAACACTCATACATAGAGGGAAATCTATTTTCTATTTTGTTTGTTTCTATTTTCTAAATGTTTTAGTTATAGACACCATAGCGAATGGCATTCGACATAATTCACAACTCATGATCAGCTTGTTGGCCTTATGATGAAATACCCGCCTAATGATTCACATGGTCAAGGTTCGTTCCATGAGACTACATGTTAGTCCTTTTAACATAGTTTATTTTGAAAATAGTAACAATAGTGAAGTAAAACATTTTTCGTATACGCGTCTCTATTCGAGGGTAGATAGCCAAAGTGGCATTAGTAATTATTTCGAACTTTATTGGAGAGCAAAATAAAGTTTTGACAATCTAATTTTGTCAATATTTATTTTATTATTAAACTAACTAACTAACTACTAACTAACCATCACGCCGTTTCCCTGCAGGGGTAGGCAGAGAGGATTGAACGCCACACTCTTCTATCCTGGCACACCACTTTTGCTTCGGCCACATTCATACATCTTCTCATACACGTTCTACGATTGTTGCGGCTTTTAACAGGGCCATCCTCAAATACTTGTAGTACCTGATCGTGCCAGGTCTTTCGCGGACGCCCTCTATTCCTGTTGCCTTCAACATTCGCCTCATATATTTTCTTAACCATCCTTTCCTCGTTCATACGTTCCACATGACCAAACCATCTCAGCACTCCTTTCTTTATTCTATCTACCACACTACAGCCAGCATTGCATTCACTTCTAATTTGTTCATTCCTCACTCTATCGACCAAAGATTTTCCACACAAGCGTCTTAGTGACCGCATTTCAACCGCATTCAGTCTACTTTCATTCCTCTTTTGCCAATTCCAGGCTTCACTTCCATACATAAGGGTTGGCACTAGAACGCCATTATGTACCGCTAGTCTTGCTTCTTTTGACAGATTCTTATTGGCCATAATTGCATTTAGTGCACCATTAACTTTGTTTCCCGCAGTTACTCTCCTTTCGATATCATTCTCAGCCTTGCCGTCTCTACTAAACATACTTCCCAAATACACAAACTCGTTCACTTGTTCTAAGCATTCGTTGTTTATAATTACATCACACTTAGTCATTATTATTAAACAATTTCAATATTGCTTTAGGATAAACAAATATATAATTTTTGTTTAATAATAAAATAAATATTAACAATATCAGATTGACAGAACTTTCTAAAGTTCGAAATAATCACTAACGCCCTTTTGGCTGAGGACCCTCGATATTATTTTTATATAGCGGAAAGGTATAGAGTGCGGTTAAACAGTGCAGTAGGTATTACACAGAAAACAAACAAATATAGATTAAAAAATATTTTACTTGTCAAGTTATATTATAGATGTCTCACAGACTGAGCTATTTAGGTATATGGGAAAGTTGTACTCTATTGCCATCCAAAGTTGAAATTTTTTCACCCCCATGAAACAGTAAAAATAGATTATATCTTTATTAGATTAGATCTTTTTTATAAATATATGACATTCATCACACTACATTACACATTTTTTTTTCTAAATAATAAAAGAACGTGAAACGAGTACCATTTAATAACGAATATGCGGATATATTTGTTATTAAATAATGTTACGATATTCGAGCACACTGAGCACGTTGGAGAAGTACAAATCTGCCCACCGTTTCTTAGAAGTGATTGCTTCTTTTAACTCGGCACACATTGCCACAGAAAATGTTTGTTCTTTTTATTTGCGCACATTCTTACCGAAAAATAATTGAATTCACCTTTTCACTCACACATCTCTATTCCAGCCAAAGTATGTGTTTACACGTCACCGATACCAGCGGGCGTGCGAGCGGATTTACACGCGGATAGTTTGACATATAAATTTCCCCCGAGGATTACATTGACAGGACCTATTCTAAATAAGTACACACCCAGGAGTGACAGAGACAGACAATGAGGCTACATCAAGACCTGCCAGAAAGGGACGCAATATATATTTTGGATGCGATTGATGGACATTACTTACACGTTAGATCGATGGTGGACAAATTCCGCCAGAGAAATCGGATTCAGGATGTAAGCCTAATATATGGCCGGGTAGTTTTGAATGGGTCTCGGTTGCATTTGAGTTGATATGTTAATTAATTGCCGATGATTTTATGCAAGGTTTAAATTCGTTCCAACAAAAAAATAATTACAATAAATTTCGCAGTTTATTTTATTTATTTATTTTTATTTTATCTTTTCGTGATTATTATGTAACTTTTAAAAGCCTACCTTTACGCCAATTTGAGAAGATCTAAAAGTAACGTAACTTCATAAAAAATAAAAGTAAACAAATAACTAGTCCAGTGTCATTTAACAAATATACCGATATATCCACATGTTATCCATAAATAAAGCGTTTGAAATATATTATCAAACTTTATTCTATATTCTGCAATTCAGCCAAATATCCTGTTATCAATTGGCTATTGCCGATAGCTTTCTCTAAGGTAGCCGCTTTGTATCCAAGAGTGGCTAACGCGAGCTTTGGCGCTTTATCAAAGTAAAGCATTTAAACAAATCTCTGTAAAATATATATATATGGTATTTCAATTAATACAACGAATTCGTTAATTTGGGAAGGAAACACAAAAAGAAAACTGTTTTATGCGTGAAAAAGAGACTAGGGCACCGATATTATATTTTATTTTAGTATTTTCGTGTCCATGATAAAGCTGTCCAGTGTGTGCGCCATTCGGTTGTCGCGAGGATCGCCTCGGAGATAGCTCCCTCCCCGCGACGGCGCAATGTCTTCTTCCGATGTTTCCTTCTTTATGGTTCTATTTTTCCAAGTTTATTTCTTCTGACATCGTTTAGCCTCCGCCTCACAAAATTGTACAAAAACTAGGAAGAACTGCCCTCTGTGTTGGTACTCATTTGTTACCTACAAATTATTTCTGTCAATTTATCCAAAATTCCAGATTTTTTTATGTTAAATATAATTAAATTACTGTATAATCGAAACATTTCATGAAATGAATTATTCAAGTGACCAAATAAAATTTTATTTGATTCGCACTAATTTAATATTCTAATTTTTTCACTTATTTTTTCACCACATTGAATAATAATTATTCATTTATTTAAAATCTCGCATATTCCATAATTATTTTCAAAATATTTTTGATCTGTGATTTTGTTTGAACACTTAAAGGTTTTTTTTTTGTATTCCTTTTGTATTTCTTGCATTTTATTTTTACTATTCTTCACTTTAATTACGTATATACATTGCTTCTTCTTCTATCCCTAATCTTTTTAATTTTATAAACTTTATCGGGATGTTTTAAGGCTATTATTATTACAATTACTTTTAGTTTTTTTATATCTGTTCATGTACAATAAACTACATTATATTGTTGTTAATTAATTAATATTTAGTTGAATATATAATTCCCAATGGCTTAAACCAAGCGATACTCTTACTAGTGCAAACATTTAATGATAACATTATTTAAAATGAAACCCAAACAAATATGAAATTGTTATATAAATACTTAAGAAAGTTGGTCTTCGTAATAATATTTTTAAATTCAGTGCTTATTTGATTAAAAATTACGTGCAAATTACAAATAAAAAAAGGGTCAAATAAAAATAAAAATTATTGTTACATAATATAACATTTTGAAATGATTTTTTGTGACCTAAATATATTTATTAAGAACCTGCTTACAGAGTACTAGATAATTTTGGTGTTTAGACCACTTCTATAACTCCCATCGCTTTGATGTGCCATTTAACTGTCATCCGCGCCACACTAATCAGCGATAATTACAAGCACCACACTAATTTCTACAACCTTTGAACCGACAACCGAACCTCAGTAAGAAGGAAATTACATCAATCAACGCACATAGCTACCAAAGCACATAACACTTCTACACATTAAAATTGTTCACGGGTTTAAAATTTAAAAGAATTATTTTTATCTAAAATTTCGAAAACCCTTCTTAATTAATGGCGGAACAAAATTAATGCATGAAGAATTTCGCTAATTAAAAAAAAAACATTTACAAATAATATTTATAGCCCGACACAATTGAAATGTTCAATATTAAAATTTAATCTATGTCTATCGGTCGATGTCCGACCTACAAACGAATTGTATCAGTAATAATATAAGGACATATCGACTACGTAATCTAGTTTTATGTGATCCCAAAATCTACAAAAGAAACCCACCCTATTGTTGTCCTGTCTGGGGTAGTTTTCCGTATCACCCGTGGGATGAAAGTTTAGTGGAAGGAAGTTGTTTGGGAACACTCTTACGTTAATTTGCTAAGCAACCATCCTGCTTCTTGAGAATAGATTAAGATACCTACATAAACATACGATTTCATGGCGATTTCTATTAACTAGTAGACAACAGACCTCTCTGTTTAAAGGGGGTAAAACTTTTAAGTATAGTGATCTCTTAAGATCTTTCCAAATCCAATGATAGAATGATCATCTAATATGTCAATAAGAATTAATGGTATTTTCTTTAGCTTAGACCTCCTCGCTCGAATGGACTTGGAGAAAAGTGTGAATCTGATACGATGAATTATGTGTAGGTATCTAATGGAATATATTTTATCGAAAAAACATTGACTATTTCCTTGATATTGTATTTTTGTAAAATTAGTTAATGAGTTATGGTTTTATAGTTTTCATATTCACAGAGCACAAGAAATATTTATTTATTTATATAAATTTATAACATTATACCTACTTGTATTATTTTAAAGTTTTTTTTTTATATCTTACAAAAAAATTACAATTTATACATTTATGACATTTAGAGTTGCAATATTCCTGGCAATACCTTTCGCGGATAGTGATGATTGGAAAAAGAAAATTTATACCAAGAATAAAAAATCAGCATTGTTCGATCTCAGGGTGAGAAAAGGAACAACGAAGGGTACTGCGAAAAGAACGGTCGAGGGGGGGGAGCTCGCATCCTCAAAAAAAAGCTCTCGTAAACCTGGGTGCAGCAAATCACAAGCAAAGAAGGAAGAAAAATCCTCACGATTTGTTATAAAAAGAAACGAAATATCATATTTTTTTTAGTCTGCGGGAAAAATTATATGTTAAATTAATTTTATCACTCGTAGGTCGGTATATAGAATCAAACTATGACATGGACAATTCAAAATTATGGTCATCTAACATAAGCCATGCTAATCTATGTTTTTCAAATAAATTTCTCTCCGATGGGAGAATTTTATCAAATGGAGACGATATTTTTAACCCATTTAAAAATTTTAGCTCTAGCGGAATTTATCTGAGACAAATTTCAAATACATGAATGTAATGAAAAACAATGTCAGTGGGAGGATAAAGCGTTTGATTACGGAACCGAGAAAAACAGGAGCAGCTAAGTTGGAGGGTCCCGGCTGGGCCCTCGGGGACGATGCAAATGAGAAACATAAAGCTTCCCCATAATATTCCGACTTTTCTAGAAGAAAAATATAAAAGGAAACCGACCGATATCAAATTGGGTGAACCCCTAAACCCAGAGACATTAAACATGGATTTGGGTCGAAATCGATTAGCCGCCTGTCGTCTGTCCCTGCCGCAAAAGCTTCCGTCCTGTGCATACAGGAGGCGTTTTGTAGCTAACCGATTTTCCTTTATTTATCTGTTGAGAGACCTCATTGAAGCTGGACTAATCAAATAGCAAAGGTCTTGAATATTAAAAAAATGGGTGAGCCTGTACTAATGTACGCGTGTTAGAAGGTATACTTCATTAGCGTGATTGTGATAATTAATATTTACGTATTGGATAAAAATGTATATAAATACAATAATACGGTGTCTAGGGAATCGATAAATATAACTGATAACGCTTTAATTTAGCTTAATTACGAATATTTGTTTTTGAAGTGGTACACACGTATTGGTTTGTGATAGTTAAAATAAAAGATTTGAAGTCTTTGAATCGACGTCTCACGACCATTTGAAGACATTAATCGCTGCAGCATCGCAGACATGTGATGCGACGAATCAAAAACGTGTACATTTTCAAATAAAAGTCCAAGTGCTTACTAAATTTCATGTTTTATCGACTTTCGGCTTAAAACGATTCCGTATTCAAAAAGTTCCATTGATTTGCAAAGTCTCTAATAAAAATAATGTTTTCATTTAATCTAGGTTGAGATGGATGAGGTATTCAGTGGAAAATGTGGCTTACGTATTCCGTCGTAGACAAAAAGATTATGTATTTGGGTCAGATCTGTCAAATGGTATAAAATATTTCGTCAAATACTTGTCAAATGGTGTAAAATATTTGTAAATTATTTCGGTGCAAGAGGTAGGGTAAAGGGAGAGGGAGGAAATGTTGCTTGTGTTACCCGCCGGGTCCTAAAGAATGAGTATGCAAAATTTGGTTCAGATCGGTCAAACGGTGTAGATTTGTACAGAGAACAGACAGATAGACAGACATTGAGTCTTATATTTTTGAACAAAAAATAAAACTTTGAAAAAAGAGCGCTGAAGTCATAAATAATACTTGCAATAACCCAAACCTCGGTAGACAATTAAAGTAGTGATTTTGTTAAATAGATAAAATGGTTGTATTTTAAGAGAATCCGCATGAAAAGAAAACCGGGAATGAGCCAGGTATACATTTGAAAATAAACGAGAGAGTAATGGTAGACATGGCGCATCGCAAATTTCATGTCCATCACGGACTTGCGCATATACTTTATACTTGTACACTTTAGATAAAGGCGAGCTGGTCCGAGGATGCGGAGTTATACAAATATAAAATTACACAACTGTGACCAGATTCTTTTGCACGAGTGTCGGAATATAAAATAAAACATTTCCATTTATATAATTTCAGAATAGTATTTATAAAATAAAATGTAAAATGGCAATTAAAAATTGTTCATGATTTCATCCAAAATCAGATTTTTTTATTGAATGATTTTCTGGTAGGTAATTGATTATAGTATCTCGATAATAACAATTTCTTGGACTATAATACGAGTAAATTAAAAAAAAAAACTAACAAACTTATAAACAACATGGAATATTTTAACGTCGACGGGTTTCAATACCATTGAATCTTCATTAGGACGGGCGCACAATAACAATGAAGCTGTTATTGCTAAACATTTTAGAATTATTTCGTTGGCAGATGACAATCCTATCCTCGAAAAGAAGCAAAATTATTGTTTTTTCCATAAAGAGAATCACCCTAAATTTTAATGTACATTTTGAGAACCATCAACTTCAGATAAGCTGCTCAATTAAATTCTTCGGACAAAATCTTCAATCTTCTCTATGTTGGTTTAACCATATTTCAGAAGTCTTGTCAAAATGTTATCAAAATTTTAACTTTATTAAAGCTACATCAAGAATTTGGTAGGGTTCTCATCCTATAGTTCTGAGATTGATACTTAACGTACTTATCAGATCTCATCTCGATTACGCTTCTATTCTTTTGGAACTCTTTCAACAATGCCAATGTCATTCAGCTTATTGATTAATTTCTAGTGTGAAATACTATCAAAGACAATATACATATTTGAAGTTACTTTGGCAATGGCGTCATTTGTTACTTATTTTTCTCTAAAACTAAATTGATTAGGACTCAGTATTTTATTAATTTCAATGTAATGTATAATTTATTTTTTTTTCGAATATTTTTGCGATGATAGAGATAAACGATATTGGTCCATAATTTGATACATCGTCAGGGCTGCCAGATTTAAAAATAGGAGTTACCATAGACTTTTTGTAAGCGGATGGGAATATTCCATTATTTAAACTTATATTAATGATATGGGCAATCGGATTACTTAAGGGGGAATACCTACCTATGAAGCGCGAAAAAAGGCAATTTTTGTGATTTTTTTTAAGGCCACCTATATGAATTACGATATTCGTATCATGACCTCTTCAATGTCTTTATTATTTATTAATTTTAATTTTTTTTTACCATATCATGTTGCTCTTGGAGACGTTTAATTTTAATTAATTGCTATTTTACCGTGTAGCTATAAAGTTCTTGTTCATTCTGAATTTTGTAGACACATTCATATTATTTTCATGTATTGTCCGCAAATAATTTTATCTCGCAATCCTAAAGACATTTTGTTATATCATCCATATAAATGATAAATAATATTGGATCCAACATTTATCCTTGTGGGACACCTTTTTCAATTAGTTGTGCCCTGGAAAGTGTATCTTCAAACTTCATCAATCCAATTCATATACATTAAGTCATTTGTTTTACAGCATCTATATGATAAATTCTGTGATATTTATTTGTTTCTTTCTTTATTTATTTATTAAATACATACTGATGCAATACAGTATATGAATGGAATTTTTAAGATTACAACGTAGAAGTTACAGAATGATGTACCAATAACATGCACCACACTATGTCAAAGAATAATTTCAGAAGAACAAGGTTAGGTTAGATTAGGTTAGGTAAGTTTAGGTAAGGTTTAGTTATGTTAAGAAGTTAGATTAGGTTTAGTGAGATTAGGTTACGTTTTTTAAAAAATAATAAAAATATTTATTTTAAAACATTTCTTCTGTGTTACATTTGCTTCTGTAGAAGAATAGCGGGTATGCTATCATCATCATCATTTTATTTTTCCACATTAACGTTTTATTATATTTCATAAAAAAAATATTTCTCTTGCCAGGCTACATACGCTTTCATAGCGGAGCGGATAAGCTATCATCATCATCATTTTCACTTTTATTCCCTGTTATTCACATATTCTTCTTCTTCTTCATTACTTAACTAACAGTGACCCTGCCGCCTGGCTAAATTTGAACGCGCGTCGTGCAAACTGTTACGCTAGTACATACATATATAATATTTAAACAATGTAGTTATGACAAGTTTTGTCATTTTCTTATTAAATAATTGTGTGTAACACCAAAGTTATTGCTACAAATATCATAAATAATTTAAATGGCAGTTAGGCTAATACAGCGAATAGGTATGTTCAAGAAATTTTATATAAATAAGTCGGTTTACATTATTAAAATTTAATAATTAATTTGTTCAACAAAGTTAACACCCTAACCTTAAAAAATGTGTGTGTGTGTGTATAACTGAAATACCCCACACATTATTTGCGTTTATATTTACAATTATGTGACCGTAACCCAAACTATATAAATACCGGGATGTGAAAAGGAAAATCAAACCTTTCCTAATCGAAAATCTTGTAAAATGTGGTACTTTTATTGTAAATGATTTTGACTAAAATATAATCATCAATATTTTAAATGATCGACTGAAACAATCCGTCGGTTATTAGTATTAAGTGTTTGGATATTCATACGCTAAACATAAATAGTTTCGAAAACTAATACAGAGCATAACGACGACATAATTTGGACTGTAAAATGGTTTCATCCCAAAGCGGATATGGCAAGGGAAACATGTAGAAATATCGAAATTGACAGTGTGGAATACTACTGCGGGATTTTTTGTGGTGGCAGTTCAAACCGGCAGGATTGGACCGCAAGAGGAGATGGTCGGCCTCAGGGAAGCAAGTGTGCGAAGGCTTTGCTACTCTTTCTTCTTAATAATATGTTTCCATTTAATTTTTAATCACTAATGAAAGCGAGAGTTTGATTTTGTGCCTACAGAGTTACGTTAACTATATCAAACTAGACAAATAATCTATCTCAGTTTTTTTTTATAATTAAAACTGTTATACTTTAGAACGGTTTTTGAAAACTTTTTCCATTATTTAGGCATTTATTCCGCCATTGTAATGTATGCATGTTTATGTTCTCGAAAATTGAGAGCATGTCAGAATATCAAAATTATTAAACAATCACTGGTAATTATTTTAATTTTATTTATCTATTGAATTAGCTAATTAAGAATTTACGCTGATAAAAATAATTTATTTCAATTGAACAATTAAATTATTAGAGTGCACACCTCATTGTGTTTAAAAAATGAAAATAGAGCAATATCAATACATACATTATCAGAAAAAAAGATATTTATTTTTGTATCGGATGTAACTCGCAGTTCTGTGATTTACTGAATAAAATTGTTGTGGCTGCGGGAGGAAGGAATAAAAAGACGTGATATTAATAAGCGATGTATTATTACTGATTCATTAACCATTCAAAGTCACTTAACACTATTAAAAAAAAATTACCCTTCAACGGGCCTAGAGGTCCAATTACAGAAGCAAAACATATCACAAAACACCCAGGCTTGTAACCTCACCAGGAATCGAACCCGGAACCCTCGATGTGAGAAGCCAGCGTCATGTCCACTGGGCTACGGGGGCCGCTTAACACTAGAAGCGCCGAAGGTTAAGACGCCCCAAGAACCGCCGTCGGGGACATATTTGTCCCATTCTATTTATTATAATGATATTAGTATAATGCATGAAAGTTTTGATTAAAACTACTTTTATTTTATATTATATGTATAATTATTATATAGAATTATTATACATGTATAGATTTTTCTTTTATATTTTTTTCAATAATATTGTTATTACAGTGATTTGTTAATTATAACTGCCCCAGAACAGGTTTCACCAAGTGAGACGTTATAAGCTTATAAAAAATGTGTTACATAAATTTGTCATAACATAAATTTAAATAAAAATTATTATATTAATGTTTTTTGGTTTAGTATCAAAATCATCGCTGCTCGCATAGTAATTGTAACTGTTATAAATTTTCAAATATTTATAACTATTATTATTATTATATAAAATATTATTTATAAACAATATTCATATAAATTATAAATAATATTCTTTACCTGTGCATTTATTGCAGAAAGTTTATTTTCACAGGTGGCACTTCTCAAAAGACTTATTATTTGAGCATTTTGACTTGACCTGACACCTTGTTCGTTTATCTTTTCTCTCCCGTATGGAATCTCTCGGAATGGTTGTTTTTCTACTAGACATATAATTTTCTCCCAATTCTTCTCCCAATTGCAATAAAAAGTCTCAGCGTTTAATTTTGCTGTTGTTGATTATTTTATACAACACCCATCTAACAAATTATAAAATGTATGAACTGGCCAACGTCTTGAAGCTGCCTTTACTGTATATTTACGCGTCATTTGATCTACGACATCTACTCAATATTTTAAGCTGTTTTAGAATAATATCGTCTCAGGTTTTTTCTTTGAACTTTGAACTAGAGTCTATTGTTATATTGGAATGCATAGTGCTGAGCATTAGAACATTTTTATTAGATTTAGCCTGATAAACAGTCAATGATGTATCACCGGTTTTTAGCACAAACGTACTGTATAATTCTTCTTTTGCTGTCTTCACGGATACGGGTATTTCTCTGCGAGCTCTTTTGATTGTGCCTACGATACTAGTATTTTTGGACTTCAAATATTCCGCTAACAAAAGTGAAGTGAAAAAGTTGTCACAAGTAACATTTCTGCCCTTATTGATGTACGGCTCCATCAATTTCTTCACAACCCAATCACCTAAACGCTCATTATTTGGTCTATTATCATCTTTTCCAATGTAAGGAAACGCATTTATTACATAATTTTCATCTTTGTCTACGTTGAAACAATGACGGGACAAAAAAGGGACAAGCGGCACTTCTAGGTATATCTTATTTCTTTTAGTAAACTATTCTTGTTATTAAATTGGAAACATTTTGAATTATATAAATACATAAAATTACTAAAAGTCAAAAAGTTTCACCGACCCAAATAAAAAAACAAAACAGTTACAGACGATCAAACTTGCGAATGGGACAAAAATGGGACGGCGGCACTTCTAGTGTTAATACTATTAAACTAAACGCTATTCTTTAAATTGCACTATTTTGCAACATATCACTCCTAAATAAACACTTTTTATCGCTGGAATACTTTATTCAACATTCACTAGAACATTCCATCCAACTTTCGCTCGGAGTAATCGCTGCGGTTTATTTCGCCTTGTTAGGTAAGAACTTCGCTCAATTATTCGTATCTGTAGCTTCCGAATTTTATGACTGGGCATGCCTGACCGTCGTGTGAGAAGCACTTCGCAGTGATTTAGCGTGATAACGAACTGTCAACGTGACAACAACATAACTCCCGCGCCGTATTTATATCTCTGTGTCATACTCACTGCGCTACGGTGGCCCTCGTAGCGCAGTGGGTATGACACTGGCTTCCTATACCGAGGGTTCCGGGTTCGATTCCCGGTGAGATCACAATTTAAATCTATGTGATTTACTCGAGCCTGGGTATTTTTAATGTATTTCGCTTCTGTAATTGGGCTTCCTGGCCTATTGAAGCGTAAAAAATCTCAAAATGCTAGTACTTTCATATTTTCTGGATTATTCTAGTATTTAGAAGAATATTCTTGTGGTTTCTAGGCTTTCTTAGGTGTTTCTCGAATGTTTCAAATATTTCCCGAAGATGGCAGAACACCTAAGACCGTTCTCGATTTTTCGATAGTGTTGTGACAAGTAACAGGAGTGTGTAATTCTTTTTAGCATCTCGTTCTACAGCCTCCGTCTCTTGAAGACTGATCGTTCCGAACAGGAGTACTGTTGTCTCCATGAGATATAGTCAACCGGTCCAGTTGACAGACTTTAATTTTGGTTCTTGGTCTTTTGCGATGTTCTCTACATTCCCACGCTGCCACACTCCGACACGCGAGCGCAATTCACTTCTTCGTTGCACGGAACCTCTCTGCTTCCTTGGACATGCAGTCGATGTCGCGCTATGACAATCCATCCCTGTTAATCTCGATAGTGGTGTTGTTAGATTTACCAGAGACTGTTCCTTAAACACATACGTTTAGAATTCCGTCCACGTCTAGGTCAGGTCAGATGTAACTTCAGTCCTGGGCGTGGTATGGCAGTTCCTGTCAAGTGGAAGGTTTCCAGCAAGTTGTCTTTCCAGCAATGGGTGAATAAAATATAAAATTATTTGAAGTTTTCAGAAGGATTGCATTTACCCAATTACACAAACCCCAGAATGAATTATTGACAAAGATATTTTTGCATTTTAAATCATTGCATTCACAATATTTTTTTCACTTTCAGATGGATTTCCGATTACTACAGAAAAATATAAAGGAATTGTTCTCGCAACCTATGAATGCTTTACTGATATGTCCAGAATATTTACCATATTAGGTTGACATCAGAAAAAATATTTCCGAAAAGTAGCATTTTTACACAATAACAAAATATATATTTTTTTAAACTCATCCGTAAGATCAATATCAAAGATATAATTAAAAGTCTTCAGGTCACGAGTATACCATAATCACAAAAATTTAATTTTTAAATTTATGAGATAAGTTCTATGTATCGATTGTAAGCAGTTATATTTCAAAATATAATTAAATTTACCATCATGGAATTTTAATTACCTCTTTTTACGTATTCTTAAAAACATTTAGTGTACTGACCTTAACGGTATTCCCGCGACTTATTAACTGAAGTATAAGAGAGTTTTTTGGCCATCTTTGAAATTTGACATTTTCCGACTTCGCTTATGTACATATAAATACTTATAGGTAATATTAGGCCCGAATACAGAGTCAATATTTAAATGATTTGAAGGTTAAAGTAAATCAATGCTTAAATTATTTAAAGGTAGAGGTACTTTGACCGTTAAATCATTAAGTATTGACTCCGTACTCGGGTTTTAGGGTGGTTAGGGATTTTGGAAGTAAAAGTGAGCACGTTATATAATATAGAAATAGTTCGAAGTCATTGTAAAAGCTCTTAGGAAACAACAAAGTTGAAACGCCTAATAAACAACAATAGAGAACATTCTTTGTTGAGGGTGAAATGCGCCGTGACTTTGTACATTCCATTCAAACTTCTTCTTCATTCCGACCACAATTTCATTTATCATCATAGTTTGCAGTTGCTTTCCGCCCACGGATTACATACCTACTCGTCTTGAGATTGAAATACTTTCATCGCTGAAGGCTTTTTCCGTTATTAAACAATTATTCAATTAAGAATTTCACTAAATATAGTACAATATACCTGACTTATAATATTAACAATGGATCATATAAACCCACAAAATTTTGAATCGCTAGTAGGTTTAGTGTTTTAATGAATAATCTTGAGCTTTAAGAATTTTTTGGGAGGTTCACCGCAGACGCCCCGTACAAGTACGCAAAAAATATTCATAATAAATAATACATACTAGTTAGATCATACATGGTTCTTTCCCTACTTTAAATAATTAATATAAAAATATTCTTTAACAAGAAGCGTTAATCTCATGCAATTATTGAGTCTCTGGAAATTAATGTTACAGAAAGTATCATAAAGACTAGGTGCTTCAAATAGTTTAACTTTCAAGTCTTTTTGGATCAATACAAGGTATGTACAGCAATAAAATTGGCGTCCATAAAAATTATTATTAGTTCAACTGCACGGTTGAGTTGATAATAATTTTTAACTTATTCATAAATCAGAAAGATCGCTAATGCGAAACAACAAACACTCTCGAATGATGCGCTTTGGTGTCATGATATTTGTATTGTTTATTCCATGTGGGATTTCTATGTCTACATGCTTTTTTAGTTCGCAATATTATTTTCATAATGAGATATGAATATTTGAAATATTCAATGATTGTCATAAAATAAGACGCCATATTGTTTTTTCCATATTTTTCGACATAAAAGTCTTTGAAAAAAAGAATGCGAGTGTTGAGACATACTTTAAATAAATAATTTGTTTAATTTTTTTCTGTAATCAGTTGTTTCAGCAAATATAATCCATTAGAAAAGCGGGGTAGTGGTAAAGTACAGCGGGGAGTTATGTATTAAGTGAAGAATTTAAAATTGAATCTAAATTTTTAAAGAAACGCAAGGATCACAACTGTTTGTCACATAAGTTTGTCAGTTCTACGGTACACGAGAGAATTATTTTCTATACTGTGTAAACTGCGAACGTCGGCGATGGTTAGCGTATATAAAGTTTTAACAAACTTTTTTAAAAGCGCGAGATTTACAGGTAACTGGAAATGTACTTTTAGAATTCAATTTCCTTGTACGGAAACCAAAGAAGAAAACTGTATTGTTTTCTGTACATTTTATGATACAATAAAATACCCATCCAACTCAACCTTTGTGTTGTAATAAAATCAAGAAGCGGTAATTTTTATGTTCGACTTTGAATCGTGAACATCCCGAGTAGGGCTGAAGGAGAGCGCCGGACTATAAAATACTCCGTTCGAAGGGCTCGGCTATAAACATTTTCACGCGTCCTGAACTTTTCTTTTTATTTTATTTTTTGTCTATTTCACACCCAGCCAATCATTTCTTCTTTCCTTTTGCGCTCGCAGCACCATCCGCAGAGCCGAAGCTTATAAAATCCACATCCACAAAATTGGCAAAAATGGACGAATCTTCGGGAATCAGATATCGGCGGATAAAACTGAGGAAGCTTAACCGAGTGTAAAAGGGCTTCTGGTTCAGGAGATTGTGGAGATTTCGCAACGGAGATATCAAAATCATTATATTCCAAGCCGCTCAAAAATGTTTGGCCTATTTTTTTACGGATCTACATTCGAGATCAATGCAGGACCAATATTTGTACTGAAACCAAAATTACTGTTATTTTCTTATCATTATCACGCATATATTGGCTACACCTGTTTGTAAATTTTGCATACAGACGTATTCTCGATAACAATACATTTGCCAATTAATTCTTAATTAATTACCTAATCGTTATAGGGATACATAGTTAAAGAACTCACCAAAAGATGGAGCTAGTTACCTACCGAAGCGATTTTGGTGATATTAATACTAAAATATATTATAACGAGGTCTTCGTTATCACCGGCTGCTCCCGAAAAACTCCCAAAATGGAAGCTCTTTCGCGTGTGCTCGCTACATGCTTGTAGAATCGGGAATGTGACGGGTTCGTAGTGACGTGTCCCTAGACCATAGATAACATGCGCTAGACGCGGTGAGCGGAGTATACCATTTCAAAAATTAAAGTACTTGCATTGCAACATCGGGGTATATTCGCACATAATCTAGTTCTATTAATTATCAATTAATTACGGTTCGGGTAAAAACTTAATGTCACAATATATGGGAAATCAGCTCACCAAAAGTTGGCGGTAATTTCATATCTAAGTGTTTTTTTACGTTAGGTAATATTAAGACTAAAAAGTAGAAAATAAAATTTCCGTCGCTTTCCCTCCATCAACAACAGATTTAAGCATAAGCGTCCACCTTCTGTTTGGAGAGTGAGGAAAAAAAAATTTTCCCGATTTTTTTTTTCTTTTTAGTACATTTAAATATAAGCGTTTTTATATATATATATATTTTATTTGAAAACCATATAATAATTATATTTTTTTCGACTTGTAGAATAATTCATCATTCGTGTTATTTAATTATATATTATAGGTACCTACTTGAAACACAAATTATAAAAAAAATAATATTGAAAATTTCACGGTCTCTTCGATCCCATTAATTTTATTAATTATTTTTTATGGTAATAAAGATAATATTTCCCATAAACTGAAAAGGTCACCACTATCGGAAAAGAGGTTATTACGAGGATTGTAAAAACATTACCGACTCAAAATAATTAATTTTAATCAGCCTGTACTTTGTGGCAATTCATAACTACAGTATTTTTAACACCGATTATTATGACTCCACCTCCCGTTGCCGAGCTTTTCCATTTCAAGTATCTAGTACCTACGCTATAAATTAATCGCCAGCCTCTAAAAAATACCGAACTAAGTGAAACATCTGTACGTTGTCAAATTTTATATTTTGATTTTTATCTATTTTGATAAGAACATTAAAATTGATGAAATGACAAGGATAACTTTTAAATTAATGAGACTAAAATTTCATCTCATCGTAAAGTGCAAGTCGTGTAAGATTTTTGTGTGGGTGTTGGCAAAAGAGTTCACTTTCAAAATTTGCTTGGTCTAATTCGATCGAAGGTTTAGCCATAGTATTGAAAAAAAATTGAACTATTCTTCATAAAATTTACATATTTAAGTGTATATATAGATATTTTCAAAAAGGTTTCAGCGTAGAACCACAACCGTAGTTACATTTTATGCACAAACACTTAGAGATCACTTAACTCGGCTCATTTCGTATTCATATATTCAGTAAAAAAGCGTGACAACAAACGATGGAATATCACACACTTTTACAATCACAATTTTATTTCTGGTAACTGAAAAAGCTCCAGTATATATATATATATATCTTAGGAATGTGTTATGTTAGCGTTTTGGAACAGTAGGTATAGTATTAAAAATTGTTGATAATTATTTATACATATTTAGTTGATTACGAGAATATTTATAGATGGGATCATAAATATTAAGTGTGTGTTTGATAATCCACCCCCAAGTCGGCTTACAATTCATGTTTGCATGTTTCGGTATTCATATTGAAATATTTGTTTGAAAAAAGTCGGATATTATGTTATGCAATGATTAATAATATCACACAAATCAAAATTATGCGGTGGATTACTAATATGTAGGTATATAGTCTGGAGTTTATGGCGTTCTATCCGGGATCGGCCGAGGAAAACGAACGCTAGGCCGGTTGGTATCGCCAGCAGCGTGTGCTTTGCAGCGTGTGGCTTCCAGCACACAGTATAACTATGATTTGATATGACTACTGCCAGGTGCGTTCAGTGTATAGTACGGTGTGTCACTTTGTATGGCGAAAAAAAAGTTTTTTATTTTTAAACTTAATAGTTATCAAAAGTTGCATCGCATTTATAACTACACAAAAATGCAAAAATTTTGCAATTCAAGTATACTTTTGGCTGGTTCTAGCAAGCCAAATATTCTAAAAATGTTGTTTTTTTTGTTATTTTTCAGAGGTAATAAAAGTACTGTTTTAATTTTTAATAAATTTTTAATTAATTTTTAGAATTAAACATTGGCATAATTTTCCTGGAATTCTGCTTGGCTGCAATAAAACCTTCTCAAACTGTTTACCCTACGACAGAACCTGCAGCTATAGTCGTCAATTTAAGGCATCCACACATTTCCCTACCACACACAGTCAGTAGATTTCTTTCTACTGACTGTGTGTGGCAGGGACTTGGGAAAATCGAATATGTGAACATTTCGTTCGACGAAAACTGTCCTCAGCTCTTCACTTTATAAGTACATAGCTCAAAAGCGGTAGTTCAGTCAGTATTAGTTTCTCATCCTGCCAGTAAATCATGTCGTAATTATGATCGTTCTCAAAATTGATTTGTGGTATCACAAAAGGTCTCGATAATGATTTTTGCGAGGCACGAGCTTTCAAAACTCTCGTGTACCCTATTTTATTACAATTTTGTTGTCATTTGTCAACATTTGATGCCTCCCTGATATCACTCAGTGTAGCCGAAGCAATAACAGCGCCTGCTCTGTGCGATACGCCATAACGATCACATATTTCAGCCAACTTTTCGAATTTTTTTGTACTTTCTCAATTTTCTCTTCCTTTAACTATATTTCCAAAGCCTATGCATCTGAGGGTTCTTTGGTCTTCAAGATTCAATGGGTGGTCTTTAATCGAAACAGTTTTATTTTTTCCACATTTACAAGAATAATAATTTTTGCATTTGCACGCAGCAATGTAAAAAAGAATTGATGATTCGTTGAATGTTTTCGAAAGTAGCCTACACTGTTTGCCATATGATAATAGAAGCTGGCTCACAATGCTTGCATTTTTCCAAACTTCAAGAACGGTTCGAGCCACTTGACAAGTGATGACTTTTGCTTGTGGTTCTAAACTACTTGATTGTTTCATTTCATGACGCGCCCGTATTATTATGCGAAAGAACCCCGATCTCCCTCCTTTCATAATCAATTCTGTCAGTCACGACAATCAGATTGGTGATGGGTGATGAAACTATTTTAGTACAGTATAAATTAGAATGTACATGATGGAGAAATAGCTGTCACTCCTGCATTCAGAACATAGAGGTTTGAAATTAATAGCCCCGCGACGATCAATCGCTGAGATGCTTCCCACCAGCGTGTTACGGGTGAGTTCTCGACGCCGAGCTATAGGAAACAACCGCATATTCTTGAGCCGTAGTCTCTCTATTATAAGGATGGTATGCGTTATGTTGCCCATGTGGTACGCCCACCTGGCGTGTCACAACGTATTGATCATCACAGCGTCAATGAATCCCGACCTCTTTCCTTCCATTAGCAAATTTTACAATGTTTAGATTCTTTTCATTAGTAATTTTAAATATGTTTAAGTTTTGCATACAAGCACCACGTTTAACAAATGATAAGAAGAATAGTTATAGTAAAAGGTCCTTAGCTGACAGAAGTTGAAGTTCTCTGCAAACTGTCCATATCCTCCAGCAACGCCTCCATATGATGTTCTCCTTGTATGTGTTTCCCAATAACAGTTTTCCAGTCATGTATTTAAAATAACGTCATCCCTGTGTGTGTGTGTGTACTACAATATCTGCCTTCCAGTTAATGATTCCCAGAATAGTGTTTTCCTTGTATATATATATTTCAATATCAGCTCCTGTAAAACTGTATAGGATCCTAGAAGCAAAAAGACTATTCCCTCTACGCCGAGCACATACAGAACATAAGCCCCTTCAATCTAGTTCATCCACGGTTATACAAAAAGGCGAAAGAATAGTAATAGTAAAAGTCCTTAGCTGACAGAAGTTGAAGTTCTCTGCAAACTGCCCATATCCTCCAGCAACGCCTCCATATGATGTTCTCCTTGTATGTGTTTCCCAATAACAGTTTTCCAGTCATGTATTTAAAATAACGTCATCCCTGTGTGTGTGTGTACTACAATATCTGCCTTCCAGTTAATGATTCCCAGAATAGTGTTTTCCTTGTATATATATATTTCAATATCAGCGCCTGTAAAACTGTATTAGATCCTAGAAACAAAAAGACTATTCCCTCTACGCCGAGCACATACAGAACATAAGCCCCTTCAATCTAGCTCATCCACGGTTATACAAAATGGCGAAAGAATAGTAATAGTAAAAGGTCCTTAGCAGACAGAAGTTGAAGTTCTCTGCAAACTGTCCATATCCTCTAGTGGCGCCTGTGTTTTCCAATAACAACTTTCCAGTCATGTATTTAACATAACGTCCTCCTTGTGTGTATGTGTGCTTCAATATCTGTCATCCAGTTAATGATTCCCAAAATAGTGTTTTCCTTGTATATATATATATCAATATCAGCACCTGTAAAACTGTATAGGATCCTAGAAACAAAAAGACTATTCCCTCTACGCCGAGCACATGCAGGACATAAACCCTTTCAAACTAGTTCATCTACGCCGTATAGTGATATCACATGCAGACAGAAACAATATAATTACAAGTATGCTTGCGTCCCGCCGACTGGTGGAAATATTCGCATTCGTATTCACCGAATAGTAGGCCTGACATTCGTATTCGTGAAAGTAGTATTCGTTGCATCAAGGTATATTTACAAGTATGTTTAAGTTCCCCCACCTGGTGGAAATATTCGCATTCATATTCACCGAATAGTAAGCTTGACACTCGCATTCGCGAAAGTAGTATTCGTTGCTTCACTCACAATAATAAAATCATATAGATAAATAATTACGGTAACTCATAAAAATATGATATTATTTATATTAAATGAATAAAACAAAACAATCTGTCATATAAGTAAATAACTATGGTATTTATTTTCATACTGTTCCAAATCTCCACCAAACCAGATCTCCAAATGCGTACCTCGGAGCGGCGCGCCGTCCGGTCAAGGTCACGTGATGCCGTCCCGTGTGGGACGTAATCAAATTAGAATATCGCACCATCTGTGGTGTTTTCTTCAAACTAGAATCTAACCTAAACAATGTCATATGAATAACTATCGCGATTACGGAAGACCGAAGGTTAACTACCCCTGAACAAACCCTTCCCTCTAAATACGTACGTCTGACAATCACTATAAAATGCAACCATGTATTATTAAAAAGGCGTAGCAATATATCGAAAGATAATTATTATTACAGTCATGTTTGAGTTCGCTAGATGGCGGTAGTATAACAATTTTTATTCATATGCCAGGCTGACCTGTAAATAATATCTTGTATTCGAAGCAGAATAAATTTTAGCGCAAACCATATTGCACAAACATTAAAATCCGACACTCGTAAACATCCTCTGCAATTTTATCAAGTAAAACGCTATTCCAAATATTTAATAATATTTTAATTTTATTTATTTTCATACCGCTCCAAATCTCTTTTTAAATCCGGAATAATAAATATTAAACGCGACCCCGTTTGAACTATTCTCGTCTCATAATGAAGCCTAGCATCAATACGAAAACTCTTACTAGAATTAATAAATGCGACTAAATCTAAATAGATACAATATATACAATTCGAAATACGTCTTTATAGGAACTTTATAGGAAAAAAATGTGTTTAAAACGACTGCCTAATGATACGCAATACAAACATGTAACGTGTCCAATAAACCACACATTCATGTTACAATAAAATAAATATAAAATACAGATGCATTTTAAAATATATTATTTGGAGGAAATTTCTCGTACGATTTGAATCTATATCACACTGATAACCGTGATATTAATTACACATAATTGGCGATCTCAAATATTCCCAAAATAATACATTTCGATAGTAAAAAATAATTAACCGTAATAGATAATATAAATGTGATCCTTAGCTGAAGACCGGACTGTGCATCACCCACGCAATACAACAATTATCATACTGCTACTAGGCAAATCATATAGAAATCTGTGTATTCAATCGCCAGTATTCTTTACATAAAGATACTTCCGTTTGGCCGCGACGTATTTGAAAATTACATTATTATTATGAAAAATCACCGGCTGGATTATCACCAGCCGCAAAATTACGATTTATTTTATATTAGATCTGATGCGCGTTTAGTAATATAAAGTTCTAAATAGAATACACATAAAAGGCAATAGAAATAATTAATATTGGAAATGCTTATCTGTTCACTGTTCCAAATCTCCTTTGAATTATTATCAACCTCCGGCTTTTTCCTCGGTCCTGTTAATTTTTTCTTCGTTCGACAAGGCGTTCGGCCGATTTTAAAGCTGAAAACTCAAGGCCGCTCTCCAAATTTGTATCCTAAATATAGTCTCTATCTCCCGCCATCTTTTATTCCAACTTTCGTGTAAAAGTAAAAGTCTACCATCTCAGGACGCCTTTCATTGGCCAGATCCGCTGCTGGGCAGCGTCGGCGATTCGTCTGATTTTGTCAAAATAAAGGTAAAGCACGTGTCTCACGCGCGGCATACCTCTACGTTTCACGAACAATAAAGGCTCGTCCGCACCTACTTACCCGGCAAACACATAATCACAGAATATTTAACGGGTTGTGAAGCTTCTCTTTATTATAAACTTTAGTAGACAACCATTCCAGTATAAGCTTCTCATCAATATCGATTTAAATAAGCCAATATCATCACAGTCTGACCTAATGAGGCATGCATAACGGGAGCGCGACCCGAAACAAGCCGAAATTGCCCGAACGGGGGTAGGTATTCAAGCTAACAGATTATCAAAATGAACTTAAATATGGCGTTTTCCTTATGCTGGCTATATTATTATTAGAAAAATGTATTTAATTATTAAGACAATTGGTAAATACAAAAAACATATCGTTCTGATTGGAACGTTATTTTGCAACTTTTTCTATATTTCAAGGCCTTTGAACTAGCCAAAAGTACCAGTATTAAGGAAAACTGTAAATACAGTATTAAATAAAATATAAAAATGCAACTTTTGAGAACTATTAAATTTGAAAAATCGAAAGTTGAAAAAAGTGACACACCCTAGTGTATAAGTATATTTACAGTCAGTATATACTTCAAATTTTAGTGAAAAATATAAAATTATTCTTATAGTTTGAGAAAACCTATCTTCTATAATAAAAATAGCTCAGGGCAGAATACCTGCTATAAAAAAAACCGGATAACAAAAATTCCCGAGGCATCTAATAATAATAATAATAATAATAAAATAATAATAATAAAAATAATTGTGAATAGTTTATTGAGCCTACGGTATTACAATTGTGTAAAAAATGTAATTTGTTAAAAGATAATAATATTTAAAGTTTACACTGATGCTAAGAAAATATTTACGTTACATATTCAAACAAAGTTAAAAATGAATTAATTAATTATACACTATCCAATGAAAGAAATTTAGACAAACATTTTTATAACTGATTTTAGAGGAGATTTAAAAAAAATATGTTTTTGATAAAATGATTTTAATATATGCAAACATTAGTTATTCGAGCTCTATTCTAAGACATCTGTAAGTTAATCCTATTTGCATAGCATATGCTTTTAGCTTAGTGTGAGAATAGTAAAAATATTGACGTGACACGTATTCCATGTTGGCATATTTTTTTTTTAAAAGTTATCAATCTTTAAATTGACATTCTTTGCCAGATTATCATATTCAATTACATCGCCCTTTTTTTTTCATATGCTAAGTGGCACTTTTCCTTCTATTCCCTCCATGTGGGTGGTGATAACGTTAAGATTTAAAAATAATTATTAATTTGCGAAATAAAAAGGAAAAATCATACACATAATATGCAGATATATAATAATTCCGTATACATTAGCTGTGGTACGTTATCACTCTCATCCAGTCGAACACGTGAAAAAAAATCTACTTATTCAATTCAAATTTTGTTTGTTATATCCAAAAATAATATTTGTTATTTAATTCAGATCAGAAGTGAAATATGCTAAGCCCAATTTGATAATATACTGTTTACCCTTAACTCTAATTGCTTTAATATGCCTAACCGCTTTCAAATAACTGGGATATGTATTTGGGTGACCAAATATCCATATTCTCAAATTAGTATCAATATTCTGCGAACAGATTTAATATAATTTTATAGGAATATTCTAGTTTTGGATGAAAAATATCTAATTAAGGCTGAATATTCGCAAGATTTCTCGTAATATGTTTATCGAAAAATGACATGTCAGATGCAAGGCGCGTGCGCGGCAGAAGGCGTGCGATCTAATTTTTCGACTTGTTCCGTTGGCAAAAATTGAATAATTTACTCGTTCGTTATGGATTGAAGACAGTGCTTTTTACTCCCTTTATATTAACACGTGGCGTCTGCTTGCTTGCCGGCTTGCCGGCAACAAAAACTTTGGATCGATGTTTGACCCTTTTCCCGTGATCCAATTGAGCTGAAACTTGGCAAGCAGACTCGTGGCGACGATCAAGAAGATGTATCAAATTTTCGTTAAAAAAAATAATAATTATAGTATAATTACGGATTTTTAGAAATTTTATCGGTTTTTTCAAATTGGAATCATTGTTTGAAAAGTGATCTCGCCATATTTCTAAGATTCATCAAGTGAAGATGAAAGTGAAGAAACACCTGACACCCCCGATGCTATTCTCAAGAAGGAATTGCTCTCATCTCATAATAAAAAATACTGAATATTTCAGAAAGTCCGCTTAAATGGCGGAGCGTTAATCGAGGTGGTTTAAAAATATTATCTGAAATGGCACGCAGATATTTGTCGTCTTCACCAGCCAGTGTTCCTATTATTTAGTGGCGCGTGATCAATATATGAACCTTTGAGAAACAGGCTGGACCCTGAAAAGGCAGCAACATTGCTTTTCATTAAATATAATGCACCAATTTTTAACTTTAAGTACTAAAAATTTGAATAATTTATAAAAATATTCAAAAATTACCTTCTCTTTCATTTATTCGTGTAATTAAACTAGGTATCTCTTAAAAAAACTCGAGATCCGTACCCGCATCCACGGATCAAGCCTCAAAGAATGCGCATCTGCATCCGTATACGCGGATGTTAAAAAATACGCATCTGCAACATCCCTATTCTGGACCATCAAATCTGACTCTGATAGTATCAATATCCGCATTGTTATCATCATCTTACTCCTCAAAATCATATTTAGACTCGTAATCGTCTATCATGGAACGATTTATGAAGTTTCCTATCTCAGCATTGGACATATTACTCTTTTTATCTATCTTATTACTCAAAAATGTTTTATGCATTCGAATTCACGCTTACTGCGTAATGTAGTAATTTTAAAACATAAGAAAAAATGCTTTTTATGAAATTATTTGAAATTATTTCTTTAAAAAACATATCAATATTCATTAACATACTTTGATACAAGCCACCGATATTTTTTAGGGCACTGAAGCACTTAAAATATCCCTATAAATAAATGTCAAAGTAACCTCAAAGAACGACGAATTGAAAACACCGGATGATAATAATTAATTGATTTTATTGATCACATTAGTGATATATAACAGTCAAAGAAAAATGTTTTTGAATATTAAATTTAGCAATCTATTTGACAAAATAATTAAAATATTTATTTGTCGATTCCAGACGATGTTATAAAAATTGAAATCTTATGTTACAGTTTTATCGCACCATGTATTTAAGGGTTAAATTAAATAAAATTTAATAAAGTTAAATACGAATGAAACCAATTCTTTTAATTTAAAGATTTTGCTCTAAACTTGATACAATAATTATAGTAGGTATAATTTGTTATTGGAAGCTCAGAACTAGTTTCTCTGGATAACATTAATACCTCAACAAAAAAAATATTTCCGTTGAATTTTTCTAACATTTTCTTGGTAAATTTCAGATTAAGGTTATATTTTGCCGGATGTGGGGTAATTTATTAAAATTGGTACCAATTTATCGGGTGAATATATATAAAAATACTTTTATTTTTTATAAAATTGAACATATTTCAATATCTAATCTATATAAACCTAAACATTTATAAAATCATCCGTTTCCTTCATCAGGTGATGAAAGAAACATCCGTTTCCTTCATCACCTCACGATGATGGAAATGGATGTTTCCGAAACGTGTAGTGTAACAAGTCCCAAATATAAAATAGTGAAAAAAAACAAAATTCAATTATTTTATTTTATAATTTGTTACTAATGGATTTCCACAAAGTTAACGCCAAAACGTTCAATTACTTGTAATATAATCATACATTAAAAAATTTAATGTGCAGAGATTTATTATAAATTGTCAGGAAATTATTTCGCACCAAACGGTGTAATTAAAATAAAAATAAATAAATATTTAATTACCATAAATAAAAATAGGATGCACATCACCACGATGTTGAATCGCTGCTCGAAGGCTATAAAATGCCCTGCAAACTGAATACCAGCCTCTTTCTGCGTACAGTACTGCCTCCAACCACAACTATTCTCGAGGGTCCAGGATCCATAGAATAATTCCACCAGGTAAATTATCAGAAAAGTGTAACCATTACCGAGTCAGCGAAGCTAAAGGTATCATACAAAATAATATGATGATGAATATTTATAATATTTTCAATAATTAATTTTTTCATCTTACTTTTGTGGTTTTCTGTAAACATGTACATAATATGCATACATATATGTATTATGTAAAGTAATTATATGAAGAATAAGCTTAAATACTAAAAATACCTTAATATTTACATGCCTAAATACTTAAAATAAATGAAATACTATAAATAAATGGCTAAAAAAGTATATCACTTAAGAACCGAATTAATTCTTAAAAAAAACTATCTTCGTAAAATAAAAAGAAATACTTACATCGACGTTTAAAATAATAAGGTCACCCCATTTCGGGTCTAACCGAAGAATGTAGTGCTTAATCAAATGACCCATTGAGTGGGGGTTAACACGCCTGACCTTGTTCGGCTCGACCCAAAGTTTTTGCTACCGCGCCTATTGGGTTAAGTTTATTATTTCCAAGAGATATAGAACCAATGATGGAGATTATAAGCCGATCAAGGGAGATATATCGGGTATCAGATGCGGATGTCGCTCTTAAGGGGTTGCAATTAAGGATAATTATTATACTTGAGGAATAACATTTAAATCCATTAGAGGGTTAGTATCAATATCTCTTGCACGACATTTAAAACGAAATTATTATTATTCATGAGTAATTATAATCAGACAGGTTAAATTGGGTGAATTGAAATACATTCCCACATTCATGTCGAGATGTGAGTATAATAATATTTTTACATTTCCATGTCGAGATGTGAGTATAATAATATTTATACATTTTTTTGCTCTAAACATTCTTTCTTAATAATGTAATAAACCCATTTTCTGTCGGAAAAAAAATATATGTTGCTTTTTTTAGAGATATTTTTGAATTTATGCTAGTTTTTTTTCAACTTTCGACAGGGTGAATATTAATGCGTAGTGGGGTGATTAGAAAATTGGATGAATGGACACATGTTGTGGGGTGAATGGAAACAGTTAACAGTTAAAACAATGAATAAATAAACATAATTTTATTTTAAAAAGTATTAATGTATAATATTTATTAAGTTATTAAGTACAGTAATTCAACAAAATGATTTAAATGTTAACAAAATATACATAAATAAATACTTTTGAATAGATATAAAATTAGATTAATAAAATAGAAAGAACTTTGTAGAAAAATCGAAATAAAACCTGGTGACTATATTGGCTGCCCACCTTGTTTTTTTACATTTATCTTAGTTATGTGTCTGTACAATACATAATAATTTATATTATACTCGCGAAAACTCACCTCATTTTATTGTATGTCCGAAAAAGCTTCGTTAATATTTTCATAAGTATGCGTCAAATATCTCTTACTTCTAGGATTAGGCTCATAACTTAGTGGCATTTCTTTTTGTCAGTAAGTAAATAAAGGATTATTCTTAAATGAAAAAATAATTGTTAAAACAAACACAAATTATAACCGAACCAGTAAAAATGTTTCTATTCACCCCATCATTTTTAAAATGTGACAGATTGACAATTATCATTAAATATATATTATTGTTGACAAATTAAAGTACTTAAACATCTTTGCGAATAAATAAAAATTGTTTAGGTTCTAATTTCTATAAAATTTACTTTTATTTTTTTATGTTAAATAAATAAATTTTGACGCTATATAAAAATTCTTTAACTGATATTTAACTCGCAATATTTCAAACTATAAACATCTTTAATTATGGCAAAGTATTACCATTGGGTAAAAAAAAAAAATTTTTTTAAGTAGTGCGTAGTAGGTACGACTGCTTTAAAGTTTTTACCGAAAATTGTTTCTGTTCACCTGCTAGTTTCTACAGTTTCTGTTCATACAATTTCACGGTGAATAATTGATAAATTCAAGTTTTATTGGAGAAATAGCGATTTTCAAGAATATTTTTAAATAATGTAAATATGTCACTTAAAATGCAAAAACAAATGTTTTCAAAAAACAGATCTGGAATCTGGCTATTTTCGGTATAGTTCTCTCTGTAAAAAGCTGGATGTGTCACTGGCTTACTATTTACATTTGGTATTTGGTTGGAACCTGATTACATAAATTTTAGGGATGGGCGTTGAATGGACGGACTAGTTGAAATCAACCGTTGACGTTGCATCGACGCGTCGACCGTTTACGTTTATCGCATGGACTAGTTGAATTCGTAGACGGTGGACAGCGGACGCCGTGGTCGGTGGACGATTCGAGATTAACGCAATGCAAAGCAACGAGCGAGAGCAAGACAAAACGTCTCCGTTTATTTCTCTCGCTGTCGACTTGTAGATGCCATAGACGTCATAGACGGCTCGACGGGTAATTTCATTTCAACTCTAAAGTACACTACCATAGAGTGCAGATCTGTGTACACGAACTATGACTAGAGATTTGAAATTTGAATACATGCGTAGCGCGAGATAGGCTTAATAAGCTATTATCTATTATTTTTTACTTGATTTTTTGTGATGTCACGTGCGACGATTCGGTGAATTCCCAATTTTACGCCGTATAAAATAAAACAATTCTGTTTAATTATTTTATTTTTTATTGAACTATTATTAATTAATAGGCCGGCTAGATATTTTTCTAAAATCAATATTTTATTCGATCGATCTCGACTTCTTATATATTTACCTGAAAAGGGATGCTAAAATTTAATTATTGTGTTATTTCCTTACTTTTCAACTTTAGCATATAAATGATAAACAAACTTGTAGGGAATAAAAATTTCTATACCTAACTATGGTCCTTATTCAGGAGTCCAACATTAATTATTGTATATGTAATATAATCTTGAATTTAGGTTTAATTAATTTTTATTATAAATTCCCTATTTTCAACTTTGTAGATAAAAAAAATAAATCTATTATAATTTTGTTTACACCACTTTTTATTGGTTTTTTACATGTTTCGGGAACAATGTTCCTTTTCTCAAATTGAGCCTTAAACTAAAGTTGACAAATAATACAGATATATTTATTTATTAATAATGTCGCCACAAAGTGAAAGTCTGACTTTGAAAGATGTATTCTTCAATAAATTTCTAGATAACATCTCAAATGTAAAGTATTTTTAAATTATGTATTTATTTATAAATTTATAGATAATAAATAAATGTAAAGGTTTTTATCATTTTATTTAACTTGTATTGAAACGAATGAATTTTTCGTAATCGATTTGAGTTAGTGTAGTGATAGTCCAACGTTTTACAAAAAATAATACTCATAATCAAGGCAGGAATATAGTCCTGCTAGGTTATTATTGTTTTACAAATAACCCTGTACACATGTAATAATGTGTATCTAATATATTTTTTTATACACACATTGCTTTGTACTTTATATTTTTAATTTTTATACTCATATTTTAATGCTTATACCCGATACTTTCACTGCTTATATATGTAGTTTATATTTATATTTTACTGCTTACACCTGATATTGTTGTGTATACCTACTTCTTTCTTTATTATATATAGAAAGAAGTATATAAAACAATATGTAAAAGCCTATAAACAAATAAATAATAAAATATTTCTTGTTACATATAAGCACAAGTAGCGGTTTCACTTTCCCCGAAACTATATTCCTTCGAACTTCTTTAAATTTTAAAAATTAACGTAATAAAAATAACCAACGGTTGTGCCGTCGAACAGCGTCGCGTCAAACCGTAGACAGTTGACTATCGTCCCGATGTTTAGATAAACGTCCGCGACGTCCGCGTAACGAAGTTGACGCGTCAACTAGTTGACGAATTCAACTAGTTGATCGTCTCGTCGATGGATGGACGTGGACGGTCTCGTTTCGTCGACGGTAAATACGTCGACGACCCATCCCTAATAAATTTATTAATAAATTTTGAATGAACATTTCACAGTAGGTAGGTATGATAAAAGACGTGGGATTAAATATTGGAATTTGTTCGAAGTATTTTTAGGAAAAGACTGGTGGTAAATTTTAGTTGATTATTAATAATATTTTACAGTTACATATTTTATTTATTTCTAACGAATCCCAAATCTTTCAAGAAAATACTAACTTAATAAATATTTAAAATAGATGTACCAGTGATGGTATTATTATTATATAGATTAATAAATGAATTCATATTTCTGTAAAAAAATGCATTGAAAAAATGCCTATTTTATATTTCCATTGGTATTTTATCATTTTAGTGAAAAAATATATACCTAACAAAAATGGTTATATAAACAAGATTTATTATAAAGTGGAAAATAAATAACCGCAATATATTTACTTTGAATAGTAAAAATATCATAGCTACAAGTTTTAAAATCTTTTAGCAGGTATTCAAAAGAAACAAGTTACAAATAACCTAACGAATTAAAATTTTATAGTACATTTTTTAGTGTTACATTTTTAAAATACTCGTGTAGTGCAAAATCAACTATGCAGATTCAGTAAAAATACTCAACGTTGGAAATATTCAATTTCCAAATATTTCATTACTTGGAAAGCGTTCCATAGTATTTTCGGTGGTGCATCGTATTATTCAGAATAAACCGATTCTAATTTGAAAAAGGATCCAGCGAAAATTTCTGTATACGATTTTTTTTAAAACAAAAGACGACTATCTCGTTACGGTGAATGCGCTAACCGTATTAAACATTCGATCTGGCCGATCGAAGCCAGCCGCTTCATCGCTCGTTATATTCGTTAGACCAGGAGAGACAAATCAAAAGCTTGCGAGCACCACTAAAATTTAGTCAATTCTTCAGTGACAACAGAAAACTTTTTTTATTATTATTAATAATATTTTTAAAAAGATTAGTTCCATCATATACATATATACAAAAATATATGTATATGATCTTAGGAGAAACAAAAGAAAAAAGAATATAGAAATTAAGAGTTATGTAAAGAACTAGAGTCACATGAAGATCGTTTCTATACATGTTTTAGAATGAGCCCACATAGTTTTGAAAATTTACATAATCTTTTGAAACCACATATTAAAAAGTAAAATACTAGGTTTAGGAAAGATATTTCTAGCAGAGAAAGATTAGCTTTATCTTTGAGGTAAGTAAATTGTTTATTAATCATTAAAGTATAAAGTATATTTTTAAGTAGTATTTTATAGTCTGGATGACTTAATAAATAGAGAACAGGTCTATTTCTGACTTTTATTATTAATTTTTTTATTAAATCGACATCCATTATATAAAAAAAAGTAGTTTCGCTTTTTAATTTTGTTGACTTCCACAAATACATGTGGAAACAAGGCGGCACCGCAACGAAATGGCGGCCGGTAAGCGGAGATGTGGCTGGCGTCGGAGCAGATCGACGAAACCACGCGGGAAAGAGATAGAATTATAGTAAAATCTATACGCTAGAACAGGCAGTTTCGCTTCTGTTCCGCCTCTCCTACATAGGACAAGTCATGGCGAAACTTGTGCGGTTTTGCTACTGTGATTTCGCGGCGGAGGTGTGCTACAGGCATTACACATATAAAATATAATAAATATTAGTTTTCTATTGAAAAAGTAATTGACTGGTAAAATTTGACAGTTTGTAAAAAGGATCGTACTAAATCGTTCTGATATATCAATTTATGCGGTAGATATTGGATTACTGAAAAATATTTAAATGCAGTTGTTGTATTGATGCAAGATTTGATTACCTAGTAAAAGTTGACATTTTGTAAAAGGGAACATTTAAAATATAGGTACTTACATGATTGTAACAAAAATAGTTTTACCTTTTGCTCTGTTCTTTGGCGACTGTTATATTGCTAGGTACATGCTATATATTAGGTCCTTACATATGAAATTGACGTTTAGTATGGGAGGAACATAAAGCCGATTTTTTTTTATTATAATATATTTATTTAATCAAAGTATGTACCATTGCTATCTATGCACTTTTGCCATCTCATAGGTAGTTCATCGATCCCTTTACTAAAAAAACCATTCGGACGGGAATCAATAAAATCTTTGAAGGCGGTTTGGACCGCCCCATGGGAGTTGAATTTTTTCCTTTGCAAGAAGTTATCCAAATTTCGAAAAAAATGGTAATCTGTTGGGGCAAGGTCCGGAGAGTACGGTGAATGTCTTGGACATTCCAATTGAGCCTCCTCTAATTTGGTAGGCGTCTGTTGTGCAGTGTGTGGTCTAGCGTTATCATGAAGCAGCAGTGGCCTAGAGCGATTAACCAGCCTCGGTTGTTCAGGCAGGGTTCAGCCATTGCGATGAGCGCTTCTGATTATCGTACAGGATCCACTTTTCATCACAGGTAATGATTCGATTTAAAATCCCATCATTATTGTGCCGGTTGAGTAATGCAACGCAGCAGTCAACGCGCGTTTGTTGATTTGCTTCACTTAATTCGTGAGGTACCCACCATTCAAGCTTTTTCACCTTACCAATTTGCTTCAAGTGGATTAAAACAGTTTTATCACTAACATCGCAGCCTGCAGCTAACTCGGATGTGGTTTGCGATGGATCCGCTTCCACAATAGCCTTCAATTCTTCATTATCAACTTTGGTCTCCGGCCGTCCACGGGGCTTGTTCTGCAGGTCGAAATTTCCAGAACGAAAACGTTGGAACCAAAAACGCACGTGTTTTCTTTTGCGGCACCGTCGCCATACACATCATTAATCCTTCGAGCCGTTTCTGCAGCACTGGTGCCACGGTGGAACTCGTACTCGTAAATAACGCGATATTTCAAGTTTTTCATTTTGTAAACTGAGTGCCCCAAGGAAAAAACAATTGAGGAAAAAACAAATGAATTATAATTTTCAAAACACAAATACATGAGTAAATAGTTGTATAAATTTGGATTTGGAATTCCTAACCAAAGAGAAGATATTTGAGATCAAACTTGCCAGTACGGCAAAACGTCAATTTCATATGTAAGGACCTAATATAATTGGTACTTGCTCTGTAATTAAAACACATTATTGCGATATTTTGAATGTACGTTTGTTGGATGGGTGTTGAATGGACACACAAGAAAAATTGGAATGGTACCTGTTTTTTTTTTAAGGTTTAACGTTGACTGCAAATTTAATTAAAACAATAAAAAAAGTGTTTTAGCCGACGGATTCTCTCATCCACCTGCGGTTTTCGTCGCTCCTGAATCACATCCGTCGAGCTTCTTGCTTTGTGTGTGCGGGTTGGAACGTATTGCAACGGAACGTACAATATGCTTGCTACCCAGTTTTTGCGATAAGCTATATGCGCGATTAAAGCGAATGTTGATGTTTGATGTATACATGCTAGATTATGTTGGTGAAATTACCTACGTGCGCTGTCACCCGATTATATGACGACGGTACGCACATCTTGGCGGATAGTATGTACCTTCGTGTGGATTTCGCGAATTTGTGGATGCGTAGATGTCGTCGGATGCCGATGTGGATTCGTTTACAAACTGGCGGAATGCACAGCGACAAAACCGGTGAGTCACGTCACCAGTGCGGTAGATTGTTGTATTGTATTTTAAATCACATCGGTGTCACCAGTGTGGTGGATATGATTTGATGTAATGTGTGTATTCGCGAAGGAATCAGTGTGATTGTGCACATCTGCCGAATGCACAATCGGTCTGATGCAAGTAGAGTGAAGGCTGAAGGCGCGTGTGTGAAATGTGTGTTGCGTGAAAGTGTATGACAAGGCTGAGCTATGATACAGGATGAATAGAAAAAGTACTTACAATTAACTCGTTGATTTATTTAAGACACTTAATTTACCTGCTGGAGAATTCGTTATACAACAATATACGGAGAAAGAGTTTGAGCGTGGTTTCGCGGGCGCAGTCGGTGAGAAAATGTCTTGGTACTTTGCCGGCGCCTCAGGCTTCTCGTTGGGCGGTATCCCTCGAGCGCAATTGGTACGCTCGAGGGACTAGAGTCCGGGCAGGTCTGGCTCCACCACAATTATGAAATAACAAATTTCATTACCCATAAAATATAGTGAAAAGTCAAAAAAATCTCTCTCATTTGTGAAAATATTTTGTTAATCTTTTAAGTCCAAGCACTGTATAACAAAATTTATAATAATTTTAAGCAATTTTTTTATATGTAATCTTTATTTTTATATATAATCCAAGTACTTCTATATAATATTCCTAATTTAATATAAAATTCATAATAAAACCAACTGTTCGTACCCGGCATTGCACAGGTTAAGGATTAAGTTGAAAATAAATTTTTGGGGGGGACAAAGGTTTCCATTGTTTTTCAAAGCCTCTAATTAAATATGTTTCCATTTAATCAAGGCTGGAATGGATAGATGCCCAGAGAAAAGATGTGGCCTATTTTTCCGCCGGGTTTTAAAGTATAAGTATGCAAAATTTGGGTAAGATTGAACAAACTGTTTAGAATCGCAGAGAACAAACAGGTAGACAGACAGACAAACATTGAGTTTTATAGGTAAAGATGTGTTTATGAACCATTTAATTTATTTATTTAAGATTAATAAGATATTTTTCGATGCCACTTTCCCATATTTTTCATTACATTGGGTTTTTATGTTAACACATTCGGGTAATAGAACTACTTTTACAATATTTTTCATAATTGAATATTGTAAACAAAAGAAATGACTGAATAAATGATAATTTCCGAAACCGATTGGTTAAATTTGTTGTAATATTCAATATAATAGTCTTATTTCTTATGATTTGGTGGACCTCTTTCGCATATACTATTATTTATTCATGTGAAGTTATTGCATGATGTATGTTATCTTGTAAAGTGATCAAGTCCGAGTACTATTACTTGGCCACGCTAATGTAGTAATGTTAATAGCAATATACTGCTTACTCTTCTCTGGTTTCAGAGAATCCTTTAAACCGTCATTATTTATATATTTACCATACTTGTAAGTTTGCTGGCAAATTTATTATAACCGTAACTTCGGAAGTAGTAAACTATTAGCAACTATCCGATTCTGTTATGTTATAGTTCACTCATCTCATTTACTTGGTTTCCTGAGAATGTGAACAAACTATTGTCTACCAAAGGAAGCTGAGTAGGGGTAAATAAATTACTATCTTCTGCTCAAAGGATGCCTTTACTAATACATAATAAATTGACGTATGTACAATAAGTAATCTTGGTGCAAAACTTTATATGGATATTTGTTTAAAATACAAAATACATTAACACATGATTTCGTTCGTTAATATTAATATTTCGTGAGAACAGATCTATTCTTGTGCATAGCGATTTCATATTCCTTATATTTAAAAAATCGCACAAAATAGATCTTATAAAATACGAGCAAAAAAGTCACGAAAATCAAATCATCTAAAATGTGTCTAAAAATGTTCAAATAAATAGTTCTTTAAAAGCAGTATTTTTGAAATAATTTTATTTATTGAAAAAAAAAATATGACAATTTCCTCTGTTTTTTACCAATTACTTTCTTACCATCACACTGTTTCCTCGTGGGGGAAGGTAGAGAGGATAGAGTGCCACACTCTTCTCTTCAGACATCTTCGCATGCAAGCTCGACGATTGTTAAGGCTTCTAACAGGATTATCTTACATTATCTGGTTAATCTGGCTATGCCACGTCTACCGCGATCGCTTTCTCTTTCTGGTGCCATGAACACTTGCGATATATATCTTTCTTACCATTATTTCCTCATCCATTCGTTCAACGTGCCCATACCATCTGAGCGATCCTTTTTTAATTATTTTCATTATGCTAAGATCAGCCTTACATTCATTCCTAATATCTTCATTACTTACTCTATCGTAAATCGATTTTTACACACATACTTCTAAGTGATCTCATCTCCACTGCAATCGGGCTACTTTCGTTCCTCTTCTTCCAGCTCCAGGATTCACTTCCACACATCAACGGAAATTTGAAAGCACCATAGCTGAAGACGGAAATAACATTGCGAACTGAAAATAATCATAATAATTCTATAGAATTTTTCGGCAAGGTCCAAATAATTTTATTTGACTATTGAAGCAAATAAATGTTTTATATTTGATATATGTAGGTAAGTTATAATCATGATAGTCCAACGTTAAATACATTATATGTGAGGTATAAAAGCAAAGGCAGAAATGCCCAAAAAATCAAAAAATGTTTTAAATGAAGTCACCGAGGATAACTTATTTAAAATGTACTGAATTCTAGATTTTATATATTTATCCCTGACAAAATTTGTTTCCTATAAATTTAAAAGCTATGTTCCTATAAAATCTTGATGAAAATGAATTCAGTACATTATAAATTAGTTATCCTAACTAACTAACTAACCATCGCCCATTTCCAAGCAGGGTTAGGCCGAGAGGATTGAACGCCACACTCTTCTATCCTGGCACACCACTTTTGCTTCGGCCATATTCATACATATTCTCATACAAGTTCTACGGTTGTTGCAGCTTTTAACAGGGCCACCCTCAAATACTTGTAGTATCTGATCGTGCCAGATCTTTCGCGGACGCCCTCTATTCCTATTGCCTTCAACACTCGCCTCATATATTTTCTTAATCATTCTTTCCTCGTGCATACGTTCCACATGAGCAAACCATCTCAGCACTCCTTTCTTTATTCTATCTACAGCCAGCATTGTATTCTCTTCTAATGTGTTCATTTCTCACTCTATCGACCTAAGATTTTCAACACAAGCATCTTAGTGACCACACTTCCACCACATTCAGTCTACTTTCATTCCGCTTTTACCTATTCCAGGCTTCACTTCCATACATCAGGGTTGGCACTAGAACGCCATTATGTACCGCTAGTCTTGCTTCCTTTGACAGATTCTTATTGGCCATAATTGAATTCAGAGCACCATTAACTTTGTTTCCCGCAGTCACTCTCCTTTCGATATCATTCTCAGTCTTGTCGTCCCCACTAAACATACTTCCCAAATACACAAACTCTTTCACTTGTTCTAAGCATTCGTTGTTTACAATTACATCACACTTAGTCACTCTTTCGTCTCTCTCGAATACCATCACTTTCGATTTACTGACATTCATCAGAAGTTCACTTTGCATGCATACATCGGATACCAGGCACTGCAGATCAGCTTCACTGTTAGCCACTAATACTGCGTCGTCTGCATATAGTAGGCAGGATATGGTGAGTCCGTCCATTTTCGCTCCAACTTCTCGTTCCTTCAGTTCTTTCATGCAATTATCCATATACAGGTTGAAAAGCCGTGGTGACATTACGCATCCCTGTTTGACACCTTTTGTAATATCAAACCATGGTGTGAATTCTCCATTAATTCTCACTCAAACCCTACTTCCTTCGTACAGGGATACAATCGCCTGTATGAGTTTACTCTTCACCCCGTATTCAGACAAAACCTTCCATAACTTTCGTCTTATCACTCTGTCATACGCTTTTTGGAGATCCACAAAGGCACTAAAAAGTGAGAAAATCTGGTCCATGCATCCTTTTCCACTCGTGAACGCTCTTTGTACATCCCACACTTTTTCTTTCATTGTCAACCTCACTCTTTCTATCAAAATTCTCGCATACAACTTGCCAACAGAGCTCAAAAGGCTAATGGCCCGATAGCTCGCGCAGTCCATTCGCAACCCTTTCCCTTCGTATAGAGGCATGATAACAGCTCTTTTACAATCCTTAAGAGTGTAGCTCCCTCTAAACATTAGTTGAAGAGTCTATAAAGCCACGTGAATATTACTGGACCACCACCCTCAATCGCAGCAACATTGTCATAACCCACAGCCTTGCCATTCTTCATGTACTTCAATGCCCTCGTATCTTCAGTACCCTTGATGACTTCTTTAATTCTTTTTTGTATATTGTTGCCTATGTTTTCATACCCCACATATAAGATTATTAAAAAATATTGAAAAAGAGTGCAAACTTTGATATCGCTTACCTCCGTAACTATTAATGTTCGAACATTTTTTACTATTCCTCCGTAAAGCTCTCTTGTATAAATAATAGCTTAATTTTTCACCACAGCAACAAATCTACGCATTTTACGTACGCAGTAAATCGGTGATATTTTGAATACTTTTTATTAAAAAAAAATACATTTTTAAAGATTTAGATATTTGCAAATATTTATTTATAGGTAATTTATTTAACACTAAGAGCAAGTTATTAATTAACATACAGAACGCCGTAAAAAGGTATTATAATATTTAAAATATTTTAATAAAATGGATTATCCATAATAAACACTCAAAGAAAAGTCACGGAAGCTTCCTGATTCTTTTAATCGTATACCTCCAAATTCTTCAATACACCGTCGAAACAAAAATTTTAAAACAGTATTCACAGTGCAAGATTTTCCAAAGTCTAATAGAGTTTTTACACCAAATAATAAACATTGTTACTGTAAGAAAATGTCGGTCTTCGGTAATACGCCAGCAACGATTGAACAGCCGACAGATAATATTCGTCGAATGGGATAAATAATGCTGGAACATAATTTTTTTGTAAGTTTGGATGTAGGAGGTAATCTCCGAAACTACTCATCCGATTTCAAAAAAAACTTTCACCAATATTTAGAATGGGCCTTCAGGGTAGTTATAGACTTTATATTATCTCGTGAAAATAAAAGGGCTTTTCGTGGTGACTTATTTTACAAGTAAAATCGACGAAAAAACGCGGCCGAGTGATGCGTTTTTTAAGAACGCTGCCTTAACGTAAGAGATATTTAAATACTTTCTATAAAAAAAGTTTTAAGCTTAAAAATTTCTATAAAAAAGTCAGCGACAGCTTATATTTATATGTTAACGTTAATACACAAATTGATAAAATATTAATAAAATATATATTTAAAATTAATTTTAATCGCCGGTGGTAATTTAAGTATGTCATTCTTAACAAAATAAATTTGCTTATCATCAGAGATATTTTATGTAGATTTTTTATATAATTGTAGAAAATTGCCATTCACACAACATTGTTTGATCGAGTAGTTTAGAATATATTGTTTTCACTGATACTCTTAAACTGAATTCCACGCGGGCGAAGCTGCTGACACAAATAGTAATTTTATCGGTTAACTTTTTTTCATTTATCGAAAAAAAAATTCAAATAAAAAGTGGACGCTTACGATATTGATATAGATTATAGAATTTTCTTGTTGATGGAGGGAAATACCCACGTTTCTATTTGTAAATAGAATTTTCTTTTTATTGATAAATTCTATTTGAAAATTTATTTTTACTTTTTATTGCATTTAAACTTTTTTTTTAATTAATTATTCTGTACGCAGCGTACAAAATCACTTCTGTAGGAAACCAGCGCCATGTTTTGTTGAACTCATTGACTTTTTTTCCATATTACACTTTGAGTAATTAATTATGATGGATTTAACGATTCATTAGTAAATTTGATAATTGATTTTTATATTGTCATTAAGAATACGTATGTGTGCAAAACTTCACCTTGATTGAACATTAGGAAACGGTGAAATATCAATATAAATATCGACAAACAAACAAACAGGTGAAGCTAATATAAGCGTGGTAAAAAAACGTTTGACTATCATTTAAAATACATTTGTTATTTTACTAGAATAAAATTATTTTAGTTTACTAATTTGAATTCACATAGGAATAGGATCATAGGTCGTACAAATCGAATGTGTTTAATGTAAAACTTTCCGCAAAAATACTCAAAGGTAATGCTGTGCACGCTAGAACCTGATTGACGCTACTCCGATCAAACATTGGACAAATAGCGGTTGTCCATTGGCTGAATGCATTGTCCGGTAACAAGCCCAAATTGTTGTCACAGAACCAGAAATAGCCCAGCTGATTTGGTATTAATGGTGTAATTACCATGTTTGCCGTACCGTTGTTTCGGAGAAGCGGCAGGCGCGGGCGGCTGCGGCGGGGGACACAGTTCGTTCCGTGATCAATCACCCTGTAGTGACGTCATCAATACCTTGGGACTGTTGTGCTTTATCGTAGGTACATAGTTTTAAATAAAAAATATTGTATTTGTTAATGAACACAAATTTTTCTTGTGACGTTGCAAATTGTAAAAAATCTGAAATATACTAAAATCTAATAAGATAAAAAAATCTAGATAATAACAAAATTATATTTTTTTCAAATAATATGTATTTCATTTTTATTCATATTTATTGACAGCTATATAGTATAATGATTTTAATATTCAATATTATACAAAGAAGTGCTGCCGCTTGTTACATTTTCTAACATAATAATCCTATAAATTCGTATAATTATTTATTTATTTATTTTAATTTTCAACGGTACAACGGGTCATGGGGCCCAATTTCTATGACAGCGAAATACACAAAAACACCAAGGCTTAAAGTCACATGTCACTTATCGAATCGAATCCGGAAGGAACACAGGTATGAGAAGCCGGTGTCAAGTCATTGGTATACAAGGACCACCAGCAAAGTAGGTACAACTACAATACAACAACGAACAATAAAAGTTACATTATACAGAAAGATGGAAATAATCTGGTTTGTGTCTTCTGGGTATTATGCCGTGTTTTAACGACCTTTTTGGTCGACGTTTCGGATCCCATTGCGGGGTCCATATCAGGGCTGATGTGTTGTTCCGAGTGTTGGTGCCGTGGTTGAGTATCTGTATAATACATAAAACATGCTAATGTAGTATAGAATATGAGGGTTATACGGGGCACATTCAAAGGAAGGGACGATTAAAAAAATAAACTCACGAAAGAATGTTTTTTTGACTGTTTTAGATTACTAAATATCTACTTCAGTGTTCCACATAATCGGCATTCACCCTAAGCACTTTTCGTAACGCTGCACCAGTTTCTCTAACCCCTCCTGAGAATTGCACCAGTACGGTAGTCTCAAGTCCCTCGCGTTCAGAAGAGGTATTCGCCAGGTGCAAGGATGGAACTACGTGGAGTGTGGTCAAAAGTTCTCAAAGAAAATCTTGAATCTTCGTGGTTACGGTAGCGGTATGAGAACACGCGTTGACGTGAGCATTTTCGGTACCCACCTCACAAACAATTGTGATTTTTCTGTGACAATCGTATAGAAAGAGGTTCTTCCCATTTGCGAAAATTCGACAACCAGAACAATAATCGTCAATTGCCGATCACTTTGAATTTTTCGGTTCACTTCTTCAACGATTTCGCCGGTCTGTATACTGGGCCCGCTATTCCGCTCTTCCTCACTCACGTTTGCGCGGTCATTTTTAATTTTACAAAGTCTCGATACCAGTTTCCAACCTTTCCTTCACTCAGTACTGTAGCTCCATACAAAAGGCACCACTACCGATGATTTTCAGCAAGTGAAGATCTTACTTAGCATCGCATGGATTTGGTGGTGCTGTTCTCCAATTATAAAATTTTGTCGATATAGTTTGTGTGACTTCTGCCATGATTTATGTATTGTGTGTGCTCACAGGGCTATGGAGCCCTATTCTTTATCTTCACATCTTTCTACATCCTGTAGGTGCATTCGATGAGCAGGGGTTGTGAAAGCTACAGATCTTCATTCTTATTCCCTTGTTCTGTTCCGTTCGAACGTTTTCCCGGCACAGTGTACCCGATGGCTACGTAGCGCTCGATCATGGGCCACTCTTGTTCATCGTAAGAGTAACCTTGAATTAAATTCTTCTTCTTCGTTATCTTTTATTAGATCTGTGGTACAGAAAACAACACTTTCTAGGATGATGAGGTCCAGCCATGCCTGCATCTTTTAGGTGGTCTTTCCGGTGAGCGCAATCCAGAGGACATTTCATTAGAGCTGCTGTACGCTAGTCTGTTACTGTCTTTCCTGACTATGTGATCCCTCAAGAATCTCTTTCTGCTTTATCCTCTACTTTACATGTTTTCTTATGTCTACATTTCGGACCCGATCATGCACCATTTGTAATCATTTTATTTTAAAAAAGAATCCCATTGAATATAAATAAATGCCTTTAGGGCGTTATCACTTTTTATTTCCAGTGAAAAATTGCATTTATATGAATGGGAGGCGGAGCTATTTGGGAGTGAAATACAGAGATATATTTTCCGATTTGTTAAAGAAATTAAAATATAGCTAATTCAGCACATTTTAGATAAAATAATAATATGTAAACGTTATATTGGTAACTATATTGTAATAATATAATTAAACTGTTTTTTTAAAGTCGTTGATATTTACAAAAATAATTGTATACGTAATACTTAATGTGCCTAAATACATTCCGAATCTAGTTACCTTTGTAATGATACATAACATTTATTATCGTAAAACAAGGAAGGAATCTTTCAATTTATGTCAATCTCAACATCTTTATCTAGTAACTTTCATTCACACCACGTACCTAATATTTTAATGAAAGATTAAAATATAAAATTTCGAAAATATTTTTTCCTGTAAAAATATGCATTCATTAGAAGCAAACTAATTTTTATTAAGTACAACCGATTTTCCAAGAAAGTTGATTAATTAAGAAAATTAAGTTAAGTTCTGTCGGAAAATTCCAATAAACCCGATATTGCAGTAAATATCAATATCATCATAATTTTGCAGCTTTGTGACCCTTAGCTATCCACGGGATTTGTCATCGGTTTTTTATTGCGGCATCGTTTTTCCAGTTTATTATAACTCGAAGTACGAAAATTCACCTCCATACCATAAAGCCATCTCGGTTTCAGTCAACCCACTTCCATTCACCCTTGCAGATCACAAAAAACATTATTTTCGGATTGTCATGGATTATAAAAGTCTCCAGCTAGGGTAGCCTTCCAATTTTATTTGATTTGACCAGGCTGGTATCTCTATATTATATGTATACATCCAGATGTCATTAACAGTCCTAAATTTTACGAGAATTTTTTTGTCGATTCTAAAGAGTATTTTATTTTGCAGCACATAAATATTTCATGATTTATTCGCGGAAAAACGTGATTTATTTACAACTTTACAAAAACCAAACCAAAATCAAAGTGTGCTCAAGTATTTTTGTGACAGGTCAATATCAAATCGGATAAACTCGCGAATTTAAAAACCACCATCGCATTGGGGTCAAAGAAAATAAATAATATAAGTCATTCTACTAACTCCGTGTTTATTGACTTCAGGTAAGGCTGCAAAAACGTTTTCCATTACTTTGAATCTCTCAGGCGTCGAAACATCACGTAGTGATCGTGCTCCACAGCGGTCGGCTTAAGTATAATATTAACAAAAAATCTTATGACATGTTTATTCAATAACATTATTATTTTAATCTTTTTAAAAACATATGAATCAACGGCCTAGCGTTATGCAACACATATTTTTTTACAAATGTGTATTGCATTACGTTTTTTTTTACTTTACTTATATACATTAGTAAGGTTTGATTTTACTATGCCTATCTCACTAGAGAGCTCTGTTTATGTATGTATGTATATATATATAAGACGTAATATATAGGATTGTTATTTGAGGGTGCACAAGTACACATATACAGATTTTGGTTTATTTATGTTTTATGTGCTCATATGCGAACATAAATTTTACACTTCTTTTGTTTTTTTTTTAATATTTTATTTTATATTTTTTTATATTTTATCTATTTTTTATAAAGTAAAATTGTTATTTTACCTCTTTTATTTTATATCAAGGCAAAAAAAATTTTGATTACCACATAACACAACGAGATAGGCGTTTTAACCGTAGACAGTCAAAAGTAATTGGTCAAATATTTAATAATATTTCGTTAACAGTTGTTCCTTTCGTGCGTGTTAGGGGACGGACGAAGACAGTGTGGTGTCCACTCCCTAACTGCATTTACAAAAGGCGCATGTGAATACGTCGCTTAGATATCAGTCATATACAGAGAACTGAGTGTACTACGGCTTAGCTCGAAAAAATGCAGTTAATTTTATTTTGATCTTTTAATATATTATAAACTTAATGATTAGGTAAATACTTAGATAGTTGAGGAGGAAGAGGCGCATGACCACCACAAGGCATTCCAGATGTTTTAAAAATTATATCGCATTAAATTTCCAAGCAAATAATCAAATTTATTCAGTGATGAATACAGTTAAAGGCTATTAATAATATTTCAGATGTGGTAAAAATTCCACAGTATAAAATGTTTCATTCATACATTGCAAGGGAAGTTTACTAAATGTGGAATTAAACACTTATACTATTGTAATTCACATTTAATAATAGTTTAAATTACATATTTCATTCAGTGCATACAATGTATTAGGTCATATAAACTATTACTGTACAAAATGTTATGAATTTTAATCAAAAATAAAATTTACGAAGCAAGTCAAAAAAAAATGTGGAGGAAAACAACTTCAAATGTCATAATAATGACCGTAGGTGATCTATCCAATATTTCCATTTATCACAGATTATAATCATTTTTGGAGTTACATTAAAACTATACCATGTCACCCAGAGAATCGTTAGTCAAAGTGAAAAAAATTTTTTGGTAAATTTGTAGAGAAAATTTTTAAAAGTGTATTGATTTCGAGTTTCTTCTTTTAATGAAATAATATTAAATTTGTAAAATAGTGTATTTTTTTAAAAATATTCATCTCCTAAACTACAATATTTTATTTATTTTCTCGGAAAATAAGGCTTACATCCAAATATAAATATTTAATATTATTGATTATATTTAAATGATTAATTATTGATAAATATATTCAATCTGATAACTCGATTTCACGAAATTCATTAGATTTTTATGTAAAAATGCAAATCAATTAATTATGTAATTCGTGCCTCTATACCAGCGAGAAATTTGTTTTTCCCATCCGAATCACGATACGTATACCAAAATAGTTAATCCCATAGAAAAAAATATTTTATGTTTATTTTTTAATGGTGCTTTCACAAAAATGTTAATTCGTGCTAATCCCTCGCTTAAACGTTAACGCAGCACAGTCGCAAGGGCTTCCGAAGGCTTCTACCCTTCGCTAGCCACCCCTAAAGCGAGACCACTTTATTACTGTGAACCAAAGCACAGAGCTTTGACGAAGGATTTTCCAAAGCTAAAATGCTTAACAACTTATGCCACATGTTCATTAAAACATCACTCACTAGAAATACATACACACGGTCTATTACTGTGCTTTGTGTTCGCTGGAATGCTTTCCTCTGGCTTCTTTGCTTACTTGTTCAATTTCTGTGCACCAATCAAATTTTATTATAGATATTTTGCATCTCTTAAAAAAATGATGTGCATTATTTTTCCAACGAATTTTTATTTATTATTTATTCAATAAACCAAACATGTTTTTATGGCTGCATAGTTTCGAGAGATAGATCTCTCAAAACTATCGAGAGATAGATCTGAGGGACTAAAGTCCCTCTCATCATTAGGTGATAACAAAGCTAAATAGAACTTTGTGTGGGATGTTTTCCCTCATTATTGAGATTATAGAAACTAAGGATGTAGTATTAGATTACTATGTATTATTATTTAGTATTTTAACGAGATTCAAATTGTTTATATTTTGACGATTTTTCAGTTGAAGGTATCTACATAGATTATAATTGCGCTTAAGCGCATCGAGTAATGCGTTGTTTTTTATTGCGTTGGGAAGTCCACTGCCGGCAGATACAACCATGGTAAGAAATCTAACCAATTAAGTAACGCCTATAGAAATTTCTCCGTAACGGAAATCGCCAGTGGAGAAAAACTAGTACACAGCACTCACACTCCAGCAGGAGACCCCCTAAGAATTTCCCAGCGGGAGACCCACACCCGAATAAATGCTCTGAAGTACAAGTTATTAGCATTCCTAAGAAGGTCAGCGTTTACTATGGAGACACCACCAACACCTCTCGACAATCATCTAAAATAGGTCAATCCCGCGACCGCAGATACACCACAGCATATCAAATAAAAATTGTACTGTTTAAACTATGCGAATCTTTTTAGACTCTGATAAGTTTGAAAACGCGTATTCTGATTCTGACCAAGCTTAAGTTAAGGCAAACACCATTGTATTTGTTCAATATCTTGAATGATTACCTGCTAGAGAGAACTGTCAACTTACGAGGGAATATCGACAACCAGAGTTTTGAATATGGGCTGCCCACATGGCTCGTCCTCGGACTGACGCAGTGGATCGTCCTGTTCAATAACCTCCTACAATAATTTTTCAAACTTATCAGAGTCTAAGCATATTCGCATAGCATATTAAACAGTACAATCTTTATTTTTGGGCAAAGTGGATGGCGTGCTTAGTGGACACACCTCAGACAAATCCAAACTGCCAATCACAGGCAGAGAATATAGCGCTATCTAGCCTGTGAAATAAATATCAACGTTTCAAACACCTTCCCGGAAACGGGACGGAGCGTAATCAGTCAATACGCGCCCGGGTCAGATCGGGGTTTATCATTGCCTTTCGGTATGACACTTAGCAGTTCCCTCTTTCACTCAGTGGGAAGGTTCCATGCAAAAAACATAAGTGTAAGACATGTAAAATAGCGTCGCGCACGTGTCTCCAAATGTTTTTGGCAATGATACCCGTCAGTCTGCCGATCCCCGGTGCCTTTGCCAGGCCAAGAAGATGAAAGATTTTATCTACCTCGGCCACCGTAGCCGGCGACGGATCGCCACCTTCTAATATCAAGTATGTGGGTTAACGAGCGAGCCTTGTGATCGTTAAATGTTGGTTAATCCCCCAATCAGGATTCTCCGAAGGAATTAGTTTGTTATCAAGACCGTCAAGCAAGGAAACCAGATTGGACGTCACCTCACCTCCGATTATAATAGCTGAGAACAGGTGCATTGTACTCCGTCCCCCATCCCTGACAAGTCCTGTCACCTTCTATGGGTTGGCTTTACCGAACCACACCTCCGATATGCACGGCGATAGGCACCGCGGAGTGCTTTAAGTTCCGACGTCCACCAAAACGTTTTTGTACCTTTTCAGGTTTCGATCGGACCAACGCAAGATTTGCAGCCCTGACCACAGCTTAAAGTAATTGCCGATTCGAGTAGGGTCTCTCGTACCATACAGCTCACCCAGTTTTTCATACAGGTCATCCAGTTCTCGATCTAAGTGTTGGTCAAAGTTATCCCTATCCTTGGCACTAGAATGGGCCTCCCATCCAGATTGAAAGATATACGACGGTAGTCGCTGTTAGTGACCCCCTCCCACACTCTCCAGTCCCTGATGAAGTTAAGCACATTGCACGGTGCAGAGGGTTACCTTGATGCAACTGTCCCCTGCGGACTGAGCCGAGAACGTGGCAGGATTGCCAGGTTCATCCGCGACCGGCAACGAAATCCTCGACAAAAATACGGCGATCATGTCTCGCGTAAGTCTTCAAAATTTTATATTATTGACAACAGCATAACTTAGTTGTGTAGTACAATGTTCATTTTACAGAAAAAATCATATAATTATGTTGCACAATGTTACTGCCGTGCCAATTAACAATGTAACAATGTTAAAAATGGCAGAAATAAAAATAAAACAAAGAAATGAGATCTCTGTTAGAACTGCCGACCAATGTTAATTTGTCTAATTGATTCAACGTGATCGAGTCCAGTTTTACAGATTATGACTATCGCTAAATTCGCAGTCTTTCGAAAATCTTTTCCCACCACTTAACCACAGATTTTTTCTATCTAGGTATATTTCACGAACATTTTTATTTCATAATTTTAAGAATCGAAAATCGAAAGAAGTTAAATAGAAAATAGTTCGGCAAAAAAATTACAATGAATTTTGGTAGATTTCGAACAAAATACTACCAGAGGCTCCCATGATGGAAAATATGGAAAACTTCAATGCGCTCTCTTTGATCATGCCCAGGAGACCTCGAAACCGTCCTCCGTTTTCGTAATCTAATTTCTAGAAAATTGATCTAGTAGGTATCTCGGCTAAGTTCGTTAACTATCTTGATCCGCTATGTCCATATCGTTTCAAAAGTGACGCTTTTATTTTAAAAAATCTAACTCCGTTGATTTATTTTGGTTCTAAAGAAAAACGTCCCTCACGCTTCTTCTCAGAAATTATTTGATTTAAGAATTGTAATATACATAATTTTAACGTTTCAAATCCGTAACCACGTTTTAAAAAAACGTAGTCCAGTTTTGTAAAGAAAAAATAAAGTGCTATCTTTCACCCACAGATCTATCCCATTTTTCAAGTACCGGGTGGTTTTTTTGTATCACAGTTTTTAATGTTACTTATTGCTCAGTCACATGACTGTCTAGTCACTTGTCAGACCAACAAGATACGAGAAGTCACGTTTTTCATAACACAGGCGTAAAACTTAGTTTGAAAATAGTTAGAATATTATAGAGACACGTTTCCATGGTCACACCTTTCTTTTTAAATAATATTTTTTTTTTTTTTTTTTAAATTACTACTTTTTTATTTAAGTTGCAAGTTTGACAGTTTAAAATTTATACATAAAATATCTGAATAATAATTATCACTAAATGTAGGTTTAGGTTTATTCAAAAAAGTTTTCATTATTGAAACGCGGACTACAGAAGTACAGGACCGTAAAAACAGACGCTCTAGAAACGTGACGTTGGCGACAAATGTTGTATATTCCACCAACGGTATTAATACATCAATCCTAGAATAAGAACTGAGCAGCGCCTGTTTTCTATTGTGCAATTGGGAATAGATAAGCAATTCAGCCTCCCACATGCCGCACAGATCTGGTGAAAACCTCCACCAAGGACGCAAATAATTTTTCAGATTTCAAATCCCGATGTTTTCTTTTAAAATCGACTTGCTTTTATATTTGGAACTAAGAGAACAATATTCTCGATAAGGTATTTCAACTCTTAAAAATCAAACAAAATACATATTTTGAAGAATTTTCTATTTACTTAGAGACATATGATAAATCTTCTACATGTTAAAGTTACTTTTGAACAAATATAATTATATTTACTCTAAATCTGACTATCTATATTCCAAATATTGATATTATTTTCTAAACACATAATGTCATTTACTAAATGTATTCATAATTTATAACCCGTCAAAAATGAGGTACCTACTTACTTTTATTATAAATTTCGGCCGCCAGACTGTGAGAACAACACTATCTGGAATGGTATAAAGTCAATATTTTGATTTTATTTAATAACAATTTTGAAATCATACTAATTTTGAAAACGGACGGATATTCGAGATTATTATTATGGAATGAGATGGGGATGTAGGTACATCAAACCTGGCGTAAGAATTTTGTTATTTAAAAATACAGTATTATTATTTTATTTCGCCCATTGAAAAGTTTTTTTTTAATACTTTTTAATTTATTAAAATCATTATAATAGGTAATTTGACTTAATTAGTATGGCAAAATACACCACGAAAACACCCAGGCTTGAAAAAAATCACATAAATGTATCGTGATCTCAAACGAGAAATCAAACATAATAATTTCGTTGTCTGTCCGTCTGTCTACCTGTCTGTCCCCGTAACTTCGTGTACATCACGGCTAAAGATGGGCGGGAGATGGGGCTTGAACCCCGGGCCAGTAACCCGGAACGATAGCGAGCTGCATTACCCGTTAAACATATACTACTTAGCAAAGAAGCGAACCCTTTCATGTTCCGCCCAATCGCCGGCAGGGGAAATATAAAAAATGTTCAAATATTCTGGTAAAAGTCGTTATTTCTATTTCATGGGTGGCGACTATAAATAAGTAAATGCTTATTTTGTAGGAACCAGCATGTAAAAGTACCGTCATTTTTAACAGGTAGTTAAAAATAATTTTAAAGAGTTTGTTGCGAATAAAAAGGTATATATTAAGTATTACTTTATATTTCAAAAATATTGTTTTCAATATCTACAAGGCGAAATGTGTTGTGAAATGTGAAAAATTAGGCAATTATTCTTGAAATCGTGAAAATTGTAATTAAAATAATTAATTTCAAATCAAATCCTTAGGCATCGAATGACATTAGAGTTGACGGAAGCGATGAATCGAAATTCAACGAGTTTCCAGTAATCTACCAAGAACACAGATCGCCTGTTTTGTTTTATAATAACAATAAAAGATTTACAGATATTACTTGATAACAATTTTAAGGAGTGCTATCTTTACCTTATTAATTTATAAAGGCGATAACTTAAATGTATGACAGGATTATTTTTTGATAGGAAGATTACGCATATTGAAAAGTTTGAGTCTATATAAGTTTAGTTTCGATCAAAGAAGTCAGTTTAATACAATTGAGTTTTGTTGAGTTACCTTGTCTAAATTAAATAATTCTGAAAGACTATGTTTGTGCGTAAAAAATGTAAAGATCCAATTTTCTTCGGGATGATGATCGTATTTTTGATTGTAGACAACGGTTGGTTATTTACCTGCATTTATTTATTTATTCATTTACCATTTTTATATTTATAAACTAGAAATCATCCGCTGAAACACGTTTGGCCATGAAACGCCACATCAATGTTAAAATACCAAATATTCTCTTCTTTCGTAAAAATTATTTCTACTTTGAAATTTCCGAACCGCCTAGCCACTGGAAACAATCATCTAAATTTTTAAACAATAAAGTGGAAAGATGTTATAAATTTTATTCCCTTTGGCAAGGAAAAATATGTATGTTTGGTTCCTTGTGATTCTGGTTCTCTATCATCTCGAAACGTAAAGACTGGCTTCGGGGTGCTTACAGTAACTGTAGAGAACTTGGAAGGATGGGGGTGCCGGTCGGTTAAGCCTCAAAGCCAAGGGAGGTGTCTTATGTCACCGGTACACCGGGAAATGAGGCGACATGGTTGCTTCACAGGAAAGCGGGCTATGAAAAAGTAAACCTAGTGGACGCCTGAAACTTGCTTCCTCAGATTCCTAATTTTAAGAAAAATTGTAATATTTAAGACTTTATGTGAATATAGATGTAATTAAAACAGGTGGTCCATAACTGAAATTGATAGTCATCTGCTGATTGCTAAAATTAAAAAAAAGTGATGAACACGATCGCAATCATTGAGATCTACCATGTTTCAATATACTTTATAGATACCAGAGTATTAAAATATTTATAATTGTTTATGCAAAAAACATTTTTTTTAAATACGGTATTTATAAAGAAGAATATTAGTTGTAATCATTGTAGTGTGCAACCCTAACCAATGTTTGTAGAAAAGAAAAATTTTTGAGTAATCCATTTGAATGAATATATTAATATTTTATATATTTTTATAATTTCGTAAGAATCAAAATGAATTATAAAAGTATATTGCTGGTATATAATCTTCTTATTGAAATGTATTTAAATAAAAAAACATTAAATAGAGATGCGAACACGAAATACGTGTCACATCAAAACTCACTAATTTCAAACTGCAACCTGCAACCTTTAATTTAATTTAACTTTATCAAACGGCAGAAATTCCAAATGTTCAAATATTAGTTTTTTCTTTTTAAAATTATGACCTACCAATAAATTGTAAGTTTACTTTACCACCGTGTAGAATTAAGAAAAAATAGGGTACGTCTGGGGTCATCAACTCTGTTCTTGGCCGTGTGCGTAGCGGGTGCAGGAAGTGGTCAAGGTGAAGATCGTGCTGCAAGTTGGAGATGGTGCCGATGACTGATGTAGGTAGCGTATCGCGGTGAGGTCGGGGATGATGGTGGTAACGCTTGAAACAGATGGTGTTCGCTGTTGGAAGTTGCGAAGACAGTGGAGCGATGAGGCTGACAGTGATCAATGGATTAGAGACCAGAGGCGTAGCGAGGAATGAGATAATTGGCGATTGTGTTTGATGTCGTAGCTACTTTAGGTTGGAGATTGATCGTATGGCGTAGAAAGAGTCGTGAAAGATGTCGCAATTGTCCGTGTGATGTCCTTCGATCATAGTATGCATCGAAAGGTTCGAGGTGGTACCAAATTAAAAAACCTTAAAACATTAAAACAGTCTTTGGAACGGACCGAAAAGTTGGAGATATACTATCTAAGCCAGTAGACAAGCCGCCAAACGACCACAGAGGCGTTTACTCTATCCCTTGCAAGGATTGCTCACAAACGTATTAGGGTACAAGCAATCGCAGAATATCACATCGTATTTCGGAACATGAACTGGACATAGAAAACAAGAAAACCACCTCGACCCTAGCGATATTTAAATATTGAGTTTTCATATCATTGTTTTATTTTTGCAAAGAAGTTGTTCTGTAATTTTGTTTTTATTTGGGGGGTATTAATTTATTGTGAATTCATTTGTAATAACGAGCAGACAAGCAATCAGTTGTTTTAATATTATGTGAGTAAAATTGTGAAATAAAAAATAAGCATTTATTTTATAATTTTTTATCTATATATGTGATGTTTTTCACATTTCAATATGCATTTGATTTCAGATTCACATAAGAAAAAAAAGTATTTTTATTGTTATCAGAAATTTTATTATATTACGTGGAAATGAACTCCACTAGTGTTAGTGGAGGTATTCGAGATGGTCCTGCGGCGCAGTAACATGTTGATTATTGCGTCACCGCTGTAAGGGGGCGTTCCGGGTCATGTAAGGGGATGAGGTCTAATAATCTGGAATTAACTTCATTTAAACAATTTACTATCGCAAGAGTACTAATATATATTTTCGTCACAAGTAAGATACACATATATGTTTGAATAGTCCAAGTACGAATTTTTTCTAGATTCCTCAAAATGTCATGTTAAGAGCAATATTCGCTAGAGATTTTTTAAATTCTATTATCTTTTTTAGTTAAGCTCAGACTTTCTTATAATAAACGACCGTGTTGAGATATGGCCAAAAATGCCACTCTTTCTGGAATTTTCCCACGTTTATAATAGGTCGATTAGTAAGTAGCATACAAAATATTATTAAATAGCGAACAGGATTACACACTAAAACTATATGAGTAGTAATAAGGAAAAAACCGATTCAAAACCGTCTAACAGAATATTACCCGCAATCAATGATTTTTGAAGACGAAAGTTATTAAAAAAACGATATACAGTATCTGCATAATGAGAAATGGATATTGCCAAGTATATGAGTTTGTAAAAAAAATCCTCTACCATGTATTTTTTGGCTTGCCCTCTGCCATTGGAGAGTTTCAATCCCTTTACAGCGAGCCAGGCTAACTTTTCACTTCCGGCCAACATGTGTCATCTTCTTTTTATACCATAATATCATTTTTGTATGTATGACGTAAATCGCTTTTCAAGGGCGTATTACTTAAATAATAAAAAAGAAAGAATGTCGAAGACTTTATTCTACATATTTTACGTCATATATTTATCTATTTTCCCCTTTTCTATGCTTCTACTTCTCGATATAGGAAATGGAACTATTGTAGAGATTAATTTGATCCTTTAGACCTTAATTAGACCTTTTATCTTACCTCACTATTCACGACGGTATTACCTACACAAGGCTTATTTGTAGCTTTAATTAGTTTCAAGTATATACACTCATCAGACTCCGATCTAACGAAAAGTAGTATGTATGTTTTTATGAAAATATATTAATTAAAATATAAAATGAGCTAATGTCAATTTAACTGTTGGTACTGAAATAATACCTATAACGTGTTATAGATGTCAAGATGTTGAAAATGGATAAAATAATATAATATATATTAATTCTATATATTATAACAGAAATTATAATTAATATTACTCTCATCAACCCTTAATGTTTCTATATATAATACTAATATATTATATATATATGTTTCTATATATAATTCTTATACTACTAAAATCCAAAATAGTTCCCCTACTGAGGTCGCAAACGCTAAGTAAAAGTTGTATATGTCAAATCCATTGATATTAAAATCATAATGTAAAATTGACGCATTTTATCATTAATATTTTATGTCACTGGTTCCACAGAATTTCAATTAAAAGTCGTAAAAAACGAGTGCAAATAATTATCAATCGGCCACAAGATAAAAAAGAAACCTTCAAGAGACCACCTCCATTCTCCCTTTAATCCCACTTCAGTCAATCACTGTCAATCGTAAAGACGAGGAAGAACCCAGCGGCCCTTCATACGAGATTTGGCTAATCATTGCGGAGTTCAGATGAGATTTACAAACTGATCCCTCTGTCCAAGAAGACAGAGAGTATACTAAAAGAAAAATAATTTACTCCGTTCTGTGACCGTTTATGGTTAAATAAAATGTTTTACTCACGAAAACACAGAGTAATCATTTTCACTTATTTAATGGACAATCGCGAATAAAATATATTTAACCACAAAATTATTAATGTGACACATCTCACTTATAGCTTTCAATATGAATTAATGTATTTTTTTATTTATTTATAATTTTACGCTTCAACAGGCCAATAGGCCCATTTACCCCCAGACTTGAGTAAATCGTAGACTTGAGTATAAAAATATAGAATAATCGAACCCGGAACCCTCGGTGTGAGAAGGGGCTACGAAGGCCACTCCTATATCGAGAGCTATTTACATATCAATTTAAATTGCTTCGGATGTCGATACATTCTACTTAATCGAGATATTCTACAGCAGAATATAGAACCTAGATAAGTTCGCATTATAATATGTCTTATATACTTCAAGTCTACATAAATTGAAGTATTATACCTTGTTCTTATGTTACTAGTGATCCCTGATTACTCAGTGTTTTCCGAGACTAATCTAGTTATGAGCGTGGTCCTAAATAATAACTTTGCAAACTTTGGAACGAATGATCTCAAATATACCTTTTGATTCGAACTATTTTGCTCAGGGTCCTAAAGGATAATTAAAATAAATTCGATTTGGATCAGTCAAAACACATAGTATTGTATAGAGAACGGGCAGATAGTCAGGTTTGTTTTCAGTTTTGGTCTATTCTGTATGGCAATAAATATAATGTTATAAATAAAATTGCGCTGAAATGATAATGAAATAATATCATCATCATCACTTTTGGATCTACAACCCCTGGTGAGTCTTGGCCTCCTCAAGAGTCTTCCTCCACTCATCTCGGTTTAGTACTAGCTCTCTCCAGTTCAGAAATTCCAAGGCAGATATGTCTTTGAGGACGTTGTCGCTCCATATTAATTTTGGCCTTCCTAAGCTCCTTCACCCTATCAGCCTTGAGTTCAGCGGGGACTTTGGTGCTTGATGCTTGGTCATTCTCTCCACGTGACCCAGCCACTGAAGTTTTTGCAGTTTTATAAATTTTGTGACGTTTAGCTCCTTAAACAGAGTATAGAGTTCATTGTTGTAACGTTTGTGCCAGTCTATTTTCTAGAACCGGTCCGAAGATACGTCTCAAAATTTTTCATTTTCAATTATTTTGTTTCAGTACATTTTAGCGGATACAGTAAAAAAGCTATTATGTAGTTACTTGTATTATTTTGTACAAATATTGATTTTCTGTATGAAATTTGACTAAAAATCTTTTCAATTTGTTATCAAAACTGTGAAATTTAACCCCGTCACGTCGCTGTCGTAGAATATTTGTATTAAAAAATTTTACGCATTTCATAATAAAATATTATTATTTATATAAAAAATATAAATCCATTTTTGTAAAAGTCAATGATTGTTTGCTTATAGCCAAGCAACGCTTATTATAATCTCCAACAATCTGCGGAAGTTAGAAATAGAAATTATACACCAATTTGTGTATTGCAACTCGGAGTAGTTTAAACCTCCTTGTCCTCGGAGCAAGCTTTGTAATCCACTCAAACCCTTAGATAAGAAGGATACATCATAATATTGGTGTTTCGTTAGAAAACACCATGAATAATTTATTACCCCCAGGCGAAATGTTTGGCATTTTGTGTTCTGCCTATATAATCCGAATTATAATTTAATAACTCGCCTCATGTATTCATTTCTCAATTATTAATTTACTGTCAAAGACTTACTCCGCTGAACGTCCGTAGTTATAATAATTTGTTTCCGCGTAAAATATTGTTTTTCAAATTGGATTAGAACACAATTTATCACAGCTAACTACGTTATGGCGTGTATTACTTGGCGAGGCGAGAAATCAGATTATTTCAATCGATGTTTTTGACAATAAGGTAAACATGAAATGGCTGCCGCTACCTTTTGTCGGTACTTATCAGATTACTTTTGAACTTCTAAACTGCCGCGGAAATGTTGCCGTATATCATCACGCAACGGCTGAGCGAAAACAACCCAAATTGCTCCGATGCCCAGCGACCTACGGGCGCACATCGCGCTGGAGTATTGCCAAAATTAAATGTATCGATTAAACGCTTAATTGTACGAAATTGCATGCATTGCATACACAGATAACGCGCCTGCGGAGCAATTCAAATGAAATATTGAATTAATTCCTATTGCTTTCTCTATGTTTTTAGCGCTACATCATTGAATTTTGCGGCGCCACTTGAAAGATATACAATCAATGTAATAATAATAATTTATACATACCATATTTTTTGCTGTGTTCATTATATTTTCATTACTTTAGAAGAAAGATTTTCCTATACACAACAATTGTCCTTGTATGTAACATTTAGTATCACTGAAGAATTGATGTTTACGATCGAACAAAATCGCAGAATTACATTCACAATCACATTCAGGTGGTATGGTAATCATTGAATCATTACAAGTGTGTACTTAGGATAGGTTCCTCATTGATTTTAATATCAATAAAAGTTTTAAATTCGTCAAGCATGGGTATGATTATGTTATGTTTATATTTTTTAACAATACATAAAGGAATTATTAGTTTATTTAGTATACTTTCTGTAACCGGTGCGGTGGTAAAATAAAATAGCATATTCTCAAACGGAACAAGTAAAATCTTAACTTAAAGTCAGCAAATAATAAAGAAAATTCATGTTTCAAATACTGATTTATGCATGCAATCATTCCATTCAATGCATCGATTCCACCCAATGCTGATGTATTGGATAGAATTAAAAAAATTATAAATATTTTTACGTATAATCATTTTTCAATTCATCCGAAGTAAACATAATTTGCACAATATAATTGAATAATTTAAAATTTGTAACAAAATTCGGTATCATTAATTAAGCATTTTATCGACTCAACGTCATCACTGGCACAGGAAATGTCTAAGGAAATATAATAATTTAACAAGAAAGCGATAGAATCATGAAGAGTATTTAAAAAGTGATTTATGAAACACGCAATAGATTAAATGGTAAGGATTAAGATTGTACGAATCAAAGGTTCTATTATTATTTGCAAAGGCTCTATAAAAACTATTTTTACATTTCATCAAGACGGGGATGGATAGACAGATAAATTTGTATAAAAAACATATCAGGGGGAAGGGGTATTGTAAAGGGGGAGGGGGGAAATGTCACGTATGTCACCCGCCAGGCCTTAGAGAATAAGTGCAACATTTGGTTCAGATCCGTCGAACGGTACAGATTTGCATGGAAAATATATCAAGAGGATGGAGAGGGATAAAGGGGGATGGGGAAATGTCACCTATGTTACCCGCCGGGTCCTAAAGAATAAGTATGCCAAAGTTGATTCAGATCGGTAGAACGATACAGATTTGCATGGAAAATATATCAGGTATAGCAGCTCATAAAAAATGAACAAATAAACAAACATTATTGATTTTTATATAAAAGATATGCAAGACCTACTGTCAGTTAATTTTACTTTGCCTATAACCTTCACGAAAGTGCAAGCAGTAAGTTGGCAACGTTTTAATTGCAATCGAATGAATGGTGCGGGAGCGCATAAAATTCGAACAAACAAACATTGATTTTTATATATTATACGATATATACCTATGACTAACTTGCTGGTGTCCTGGAATACTTTTTATACATTTTTTCCCTATCATTTTTTGCCAATGTTCTTAATAATAAGTGTTAAGTAATAATTTTATAATGGTTATAATATATATCTTATATTATTAAAATGTTATAATAAAATATAATGGTAATGTTATATGGTTATACACCGCGGAAAATTATTCGGTGGCATTTGTGGTGACTCGATCCATCGCATTAATGGAAAATTCTTGAGCTGCACTGTTGATGAAAGCCTTTACCGTATCTGTTCAGTGGATGGATGACCTAGTCCATGAACGAGATTCATCTATTGTATCTTTAAACCATTAGTCTTCCTACGGCATTCCCTTTCCTTGTGACACGTGCGAAGCGTTTAATGACGTCGCCAGCAGCGCGCCACTAGAGCGACTATCATCACGCGTTCCTACGCTTTAAAGCGTACATTTTATTAAAATAAGAAAGCTGGATCTAGACTTTGAAGTCCGACATAAGCACTAAAAAGGTTTCGATAAAAGAATTAAGTGGATTGCCATTTGTAAATCATGTAAGACAAATCATTGATACTAATTTTCTTTATAATAATACATTTTTTGTGGCTTTTATAAGTTTTTGTTAATTAGACGACAATTTATACGACACCGACGTGCGACTCGATTGCTTGGAGCGAGGAACGGGAAAGGCCAGACTTGTTCGGGGTCCTCAGGCAGCCTCTTATGTACGAAAGTCATCATCATTATCTTCATCTTCTTGTCCTAGCAGGGTTGGGGGCCCAAAGACTCAACAAGGTGCTTCCACATTCCCCTGTCTTGCGCCGCTTCCGCATCAACTGCTTTGCGTTAACTATTCTATACCGATTCTGTTTTCGTGCACATTTTTTGCCAAGATGATTCTTCTTGGTATTTGTTCCCCTGGCATTCTTAACACATGTTCAAACTACTTCATTTGTGATTTTTCTATGTGTAGTAGGGGCTCCATGCCAAGTGTGTACCTTATGTCAACACTTCTCACTCTGTCCATCAGTGTGACCCCCGCTACCCCCTTTAGAAAATTCATCTCGGCAACCTGGATCCTTGCTCGCACTCTCCCTGTCAAGATTCAAATCTGATGGACATATACTAGTGTGGGCGTGTACACAGATTTGATAACAGCTAGATTTGTCTTGATACTAAACTTGAATTTTTTTATCACCGCACTATATAGAGAACATAGAACACCAGCTGCAGCTCCAATTCATCTATCTATTTTACTTTCCTGCCTCCCGTCCCTAGAAAATTCCACCCCAAGGTATTTAAAGTTTTCCATTTGCTTCAGCTGGTTCCCCTGTATGCTAATCGAGCTCTGCTCTTGGTCTCTTCCTACGACCATAACCTCTGTTTTGGCAATACTAATCTTTATCCCTACTTGAATGAATCAATTTTCACATTTCCAACTCCGTTCCTTGCTGTTTGGCGTTTCCGACGCATCCTGTCCATATGAAGGGTGAACAGGATTGGCAAAAATGGGCAACCTTGTCTCAATCCTATTCCAACATTGAACTCCTCCGATATTGCGCCATTTATTCGCATGCAGCTACAGTATTGCGAAAAGTTATGAGGTATTACATAAAAGCGTGCGATAGAAGTGGATAACAAACATTCATAAATCGGAGATAGAACAATCATTGAATGCGAGCAATATTAATAACAATTGAAACAAGCCTTATATTTATAACTTATTTGTATAACGACGAAAGCGAAGCGAGTTGATCAATGAACAAAAATAAAACGATTAATAAGAGGAAGCGAATCTAGAACAAATCATCAGCTTCCGTATATAAGTGAGTATAATTTTGCGTTTTATATTATAAAAAAATCTTTATACAGTAATGTCTATATGGCATAGCGAAACTAAAAAATAAAAAGACAACGGCAAAAAAAAATCGTACGCACGTTAGACGTTATAAAAAATATATTGATGACGGTCAAAGTATTGTAAAAATCTACACTATTACAAATCTACATTATATTTTCAATTATTTTATGGAATTTATCGACAAACAGAAACTTTCTAAAATAATTTATTCGCGTCGTAGATAAGCCCTGCTCTTAACTAAAATACAATAAATTCTGTCTGTACCTTAAGTCCGTAAATTTTAGATTAAATTAAATTAAAATTAAAAAGGACTCTCGCATTGTGATCCAAAGGTTGCAGGTTCGAATCTCACTCCAGACCAGCAAGTTAGTCTTATTTTCATAGCACAAGCGATTAGCTTAGTTTGAAAGTAGTAAGAATATTGATGTGACATGTATTCCGTGTTCACATCTCTATTTTTTTAATGAAAAAATTTTTTTTAAATGAATGGTAGATACATATATAAATTTTATTTATTTTATTTTATTTATTCGGAAAACGAAGAACACATAAGAATAATTACGTAATGAAGAATAGTAAACATAAAAGCCATTTATATGTTTTGGCCACGTACGCCGCTGCGCGTGCACAACTTTCGTTATAATAAGCAAATGTTTTACCGTCAATGCGCCAATAGAAGAATATTTATAATATGAAAAATACATTGTTCTAAAAAGCTCAAAGATATTTATCAACCTTCCAAAACAAAGAGATAAAATGAACAGGAAATGTTTTTTGTAGAGGTAAGAGCTTTAGAAAGAAATAAAATACATAAAAGTCGTAGTAACGGCTTTATAAATTTTACTCGATAGATAATTTTATCCCGCTAGTTGGGTTGCTCAATTTGGTTTGACATTTTACTAAGAATAGACTTACACCAGAATAACACTGCTAAATGTGCAAATTTATTTCTAAAATCATCGTAAAAATAACGGTATCGTAATTATATTTAGACACTTACGCCGTAAAGTTTTTTTTCCAATACCATGATTTCCAATAACAAGATTTTTATGTGTTTTATTTCATTTTAAAATTCTATACCTCTTAAAAAATATTATTTAAATTTAAACCCCTTTGAATCATATATTAATTTACTTAGATTAGTGGAACATTTATAATTAATTATTTACAATAAGCTAAACACATGCGCAACCCTCATTGTTGACGCCTGTTGATATGCAATTCGAACGCATGCATTCATAACCCTAACATATTATGTCCATCTCTCTTTGTTCCTTTTTGAATTACTTCATCCCCCTCTGACCTACCGAGCCTGGCGCCGGGCGGAGACAACGCCTTTTACAGGGCCGGCTCAGTTACGAGAGAATTGTGCTAGCGATCAGGTCGCCGTCGGCTTACACTTCGGTTCTGTACACGTCACTGTCGAAGCCGTTACAAGATTCAGTCCTTTCTACTTTCTAATTCTAATCTTTCCACCATTTCTTCCAGTTCGAGTTGCGTCTCAATAACAAAGTAGAACCAGTGATTACAGTCCCTACACTTATTATGTTATAGAATTATTATGAAATTTCTAAACATTTATCAATACCTTATGATAAACAGCTATTTTTGTTGAATTAAGAAAAAATAATGTTTTTTCAAGAAACTCTGTTGTGTATATAGAAACTTTATTGTGTATATTGTTTTTTTAACAGGTCAGCTATAAACATACATAAATATGATACCGGTTGAAAATGGTTTCTTATATTTTTGACCGACTGCGCTGTAATTAAAGTTATCTTAACATAATAATCCCTTTAACGCTGAAATACCTAAACAGACATTTTTATATGAAATTTTGATGGCAGATACCTGTTTTTTTTTATTTTCCACATGGCACGCCATGTATCTTCACATATATAAAATATTTAATATATATTTAATTAAATAAAGATAAACTTCTCGCGAAATGAAAAAAAAAATTGCAATTATCTTCATAAATTTGATCAAACAGCATAAAAACTGCAAAGTTTTAATTATACTTATTTAAAAATACTTCCTCGAAGCTTTTACGTATTTAATATAAGTTTAAGACCCTTCTCCAACATAGTTTTTGAACTTCGAAAAAGTTGAAAGGGTCAAATTTGTACATAGGAACTACGTACACACATAGCCAAGCAAGAAAGGATCTTGGCCAACCTTACGAAACTTTGTGGTACCCCTTCTCAAGACTGCGATTCAGGACAACAATAGAGTTATCTATTTGGATTCCTTACATCCTGAGCAGATGGCCGAAAAGCAATAAAAATCTGCGATAATTCTGTCAATACTTTTTCTTTTTATTACTTGTTTTCTCTTATTGAAAAATGGTGTCTGTAGACGTATATGCATTTTTTTTTATATAATGGACACTGAGTATTTTAGCTCTAGTTTTTTATATAATGTCATCAATTTAACTTAGTTTTTACATAAAAAACTTTCTATTTTCCCGGAATCAAAATAAACTTTCAAATTAGGTTGAATTTGGAAAGATATGAGTAAAATATATTTTTTTATAAACTTTAAATACTCCCTCTTTTTTATCATTTCTTCAAACAAGATGCTATTTTTACATAACTCAAAGAAGGTCCGAGAGTAAAATCATAGTATTAGTATAAATACCAATAATCCTAAAACATCACACACTGGTACACAGAAACAATTAATCCCTGTTTGCATATAATCTGTATAATATAACTACATTAAACAATATGTTGTTCCACTCAAAAATGGTCTAATGTCTAAAACGTAGTATCACCTAATGCGTTATTTCCCCTAAAATATAACATCATCTAAAATATTTGTGTGATCAGTGAATCAGATCGCGATAAGCTTCAGCAACATATTTATATATTTACAAATTAGTTATTATAAACAATTGTTAATGGCTCATATAAAATTAAATTATTGAACGCATGTAATAAGTTTTTTTGGTAAACAAAAAATATGTAGCGAAAGATATTGATAAAAATGTTGTATTGATGAATTGTATTAAACGATTCCGGGTGTGGTAGGTACCGAAAACGCTGGCTGAAATCTTATTGTTATTCAGAAAATTTAATAGTATTATTGGATGTTTTGGTGATAATTTAGATAGTATCGTAACAAAGTTTCAAATAGGAGTAAACTCGTTCGCATATACCTACCTACACAGCTCGCATTATTCGTTGTAGGTCGCGGTGAATGACTGTCAAACTGATTGTGCGATAACCCAATTTCATAGTTCCACGTGTTTTGTATGCGAAGCTTGATTGTCACAGTAAGCGCTCAGTATTATATTATCTTAAAATTTGTATGGCAATAAATTTACGTAAAAACTGAATTCTTCTTACATATATGCTTCCAAGTATAAATATATGATAGGGAGACACATAAAAAAATTAACCAATTTATTATTATATTAGCCTTCCACTCACTCATATTGTTTCATTATAATTGCATTATAATTTAATATTGTTACAGTACAGATTTTATTTCGTTTGTCAGCAGACACAAATGTCTCACCTTCACGTGGCTACCTTATAAAAGTGAACTATAATAATACTTATAATTAATAAAATCGGGTAAATAATATATTTGCTCACCTTTAAGCCGGGGTATACACTGTGCCGGGGTATGGGTATGGAACGCTGTGCTAAGGGATAGTTTTCCGCACTGCAGATGCTGTTGGCATTTACAAATTATAGTATCGTTTCAGAAAATAAAACTATTCAACAGTGAAGGTACGTTAAATCACTTTTTCAAATAACTTCATCACTGGGTCATGTCATATGCAGGGGGCGTTTTACCGAAATCTACACGGCGCAACTTCAAAGTATCGAAATCGGGACAAGACTTTAATGTTTAATCACAAACGCGAATCGAAAGCGTTTATACGAAATACAAGATTTTTTCAATCTTATAAAAGACCAAAAAGAAGCTTTATAAAAAATAATTTAAATTATAACAAAAAATTATACATCCATATTTGATCAATTAAAATATATTTAAAAAATTAAATAAATACGTAATTTTTCACACTAGTTAAAAAAAATCCGAAATCCGTGATGGTAATTTGTCTTGTTTTGTTCGCGAGTTTGTTGATACGATTCGAGAACACCCTCGAGCGGACGCGCGACCCCCGCGTCGTAGAGGCGCTTATCGACTGACAGCTTTTCCGGGACGTCTCGTGAAGCACACACTGAAGGAGAGCTGCGCACGCGCGGCGTAGCACGCGGCCGGAGGGACACCACTGCCATCTGGCGACCACCCCTGCCCCCGGACACCATTCACCGGCAACACCGTCGAGCGATAACTTTTCTAGTGGTCAGTCTATCGAATCGAAGATTAATTAATAACTTTCAATTACTTTTATAAACCCGCATAAATTGATGATATTAAAGAGTGACCGCGAGGGTCTATCGAGTAACACAGATTTTCCGTGAATCTCAGCTTTTTTATTGTGCAAAATCAATCATTGTAGCTTTAAAAAAAATAATTTTTTAACGATCCTCAGAAAAGGAGATAATACATAATAAAATTTCAAATATATTTGTAAAATTTTTAAAATATTTTAATATTATAAGCAATAACTCAAAAACCAGATTTATTTATACCTTATTTTTTTATAAATACCTGCAAATTAACTTTAATTCAATAAGAAAAAGATTTATTGTTGTGTCTATTTTTTATAAGGCAAAAATGTTATGTTTAGTCATGATTATACTGAGAATCATTTGTCACGTATTAAATTTTAGCATAGTAAATAGTCCTTATGGCACGTAAGGTTTATATTTCGTTTTCTTTGTTTTACATAATTAACATTGTTAGCCTCAGTTAGTGCTTTATTAAGCAATTTTTATATCTTAAATAACTTCTTACACAATATTTATATCATTACATTACACCTATATAAAAATAATTTATTAACAATGCTGATTTTATTTTATAATAAATTAAAATTAAAGAGGTTTCTTCGCTTGAAAATGAGTTTCCGACCTAATATTAAGCGTGTATGATTCCATGCTGAATCGGCTCGAGCTGTGTTATGTGTTTTGTTATTTTGAATCAGTGAAATCTACCTTATACACTAACTTCTATACATATGTATATACAGGCTCTCTCGGGACATTCTCTCATCCAAACGGAGCTTGCAATTAGGGGACATTAGTAGAAATCCATTAAAAAAAAATTGAAATCATCCATTGAACATTTTTTTACAGCGCACCTTTGAAGGTTAATTTTTTTATCAGAAACTAAAATCACAAAATTTTGAACATATTTTGATGCTCAGTCTTCACTTGAACTTCTGGATTTATTACAAACAAATATATATACTCTCGTAAAACTGAAGTATGCTAGCCTATCTGTCTATTGTCTATACAATCCTACATTCTTTGGCGGATGTAAGTAAAATATTATGATAATTTATTTTAGCCCAATCATATTTTTCTAGCTATAAAACCCAATCATTCGTCAAAATCACGTATTTAAATTACAATTATACATTTACATTACAATTACAATTATACATTTAAATTACAATTACAATTATACATTTACATTACAATTACAATTATACATTTACATTACAATTACAATTACGCTACCAGGTGGCTAAAATCAGAGATGGTAGCGTTAATGATGGACACCGTTATGTAGAGAATTATATATTTAAATTACTGATAAATGACAAATGCGATAAATTAATGTATGAATTTATTGGTTTTAATTTTCATTAAACTGAAACATTAAAAAATTCTAAATATATTATGTAAAAAAATGTAATTCAGAGTATTTAATGAAAAAGCATAAAGTCGAGGTTTTCATTTCATTTTATAACGCTACATAAATTTCCGTCTCCATATCCCAATAGAAAATCTTAACTATACAAACTTATTATATTTTACCGGTTTATTGCCACTATCGGACAGGAGAGTTTTATCCGATCTGATTTTATTATATAAAATTGTAAACTCGCATTACCACAGCCCTGAAATTTTGTCCTTAATAATGTTCCATGTACCCAGTCGAACTACTCGAGTGCCGACGCCTTTTTACTGTGACAATACTAGAACAAATGCTCACTACAACTCGCTAGTACCTAGAATACACAGGTTAGGTAACAATTATACAAACATAGCGGACGTGTTTGGTTCTGGCCTGTCACAGTATAGGGGCGCGATACTGAGAGCGCTTCATTCCGCCATAATGTAAATTATATACACTTTCTTTTTTTTGTTTTTCTCTCTGTTTATATTATTTTTTGCAAATAACTGTTATATACCTACATATGTAAAAGCCTATTTAGGCGTAAATGAATGAATAAATAAATAAATAAATAAATAACAATTTGGAAATCATACTTATTTTAAAAGCGGAATGAGATCAGCTATTATTGGTTAGAAAGTTACGGATTATTTGGGTATGATATTTTCTTAAAATGAACGACATGAATAAACATATATTTGTATTTCATTAATTGTAAATGTTTTAAAATGACCGCTGTTAAAATATTTAATCATACTTGTTACGCAAATAATTAACGTTTTAATGCATATATATTTTGATAAAACCATAATCGCTGCTTGGCTTCCTTCCTTGCGGCCGTTTAATATTGTTTCAGTTTTTTATTGTAATATTAAAAATAGTCTCGATTACGTCTAATAACTCAATTTTCAGCTGATTGAAACACACAAATTAGACGTATCAGACGTAATCATTTGTGGGCAATTCGGGATAGTAATAAAATTAATTGTTTCAAACACGCGAATGTAGAGAACCGTGATAACATTACAAAATCGTTCTACATTTTCACTGAGTCACTGTCATCTGAGAACTATATCATGTTGCCTGAAATCGTAGCGCTTTTATGTATAAAATAGCTGTTCATACCCGGCGTTGCACGGGTTAAGGATTAAGTTTAAAATAAATTTGTGAGGGTAAACAAAGGTTCGATTCGAACGGTTTAGATTTGCATCGAAAATATATCAGGGGAGGGGAGAGGGTAAAAGAATAGGGGGGAAATGTCACCAATGTTGACCACCGAGTTAGTACAGATTTGCATCGAAAAAATGTCAGGGGGAGTGCAAGGGGTATGGGAATAGGGGGTAAATATTACCTGTGTTACCCGCCGAGTCCTAAAGAATAAGTTTCCAAATTTTAAGTGTGATCCGTCAAACGGTACAGATTTGCATCGAAAATTTGTCAGGGAAGGGGAAGGGGTAAGAGAATAGGGGGGAAATGTTGCCTGTGTTACCTGCCGGGTCCCAAAGCATAAGTATGCAAAATTTGAACCGAATCGGACGAAAAAACTGTATGGATTTGTATAGAGAACAGTCAGACAGAGAGACATTGAGTTTTATAGGTGTAGATTACAATTTTATTCCATTTTTAAATCAATCCGAATTGAATACTTTTCTAATGAACAAATTCTTTAATACACTGTTTTATCGACATCGCCAAAATTTTATAATGATAGTTCACAGTGCGGCAAAATACAACATTAAAAAAATGCATATACATTTTTTTACATGTATTTACTAATTAATAAATTTGTTATATATATTAATATAAATGTATTTATAAATTAATTTTTAATAATAAGTGTCTGAAAAAAGTGCAGATCATTAAAACGGAATAATGAATAATTATTCGAATAAATATTTCCATATTTAGCTTTTTTTACATTTTAAGGTTAATTTCTATCGCTGCTCAATTAATATGTTTAATTGTGAGATGTCAAATGTTACATGTCATATGCGACTACTGTAAGGCTGGCTCGTTTTCTTTAATATTTGAACCGTAGTTCATCGTTGACATCAATTTATCTTACAATCAAGCACCAATTTATCTTCTTCAATAATTGAAGACTTACTTTGTGGTAACATTGTTTATATTAATAAAAGTAAAAAAACTCCATATAAAAACATTATGTATTGAATTATCTACATGTTCCGACACTATTTCCTTTCATTAGGATACAATGTAAAAAAAAAAAATTCTATGTAAAAACATAACGGAAAACAAGCAATAACTAATTATATGGGAGTTGAATAATAATCAATAATTAATTTGCTATTCACACCTTTTCTAGTTTCTAATTAATCTAACAAACATAATATTTTATATTAATATGATTTTGCTCCGATACTATACAAAGTGTTTACTTTCATGTTATTTACGAATTCTCTGAAAATCAAAAATATTTACTCTGTAGTTGCTCATTTTAAAAAAGATCTAGATAAGCTTATCGGTAATATTAATTTGAAATAAATAATATATCTATTAGACTGTAATACATTCATATAACACATTTTATCAGACTGACAGTATATCAATAATACTTAGTGTACAGTATATTGTTTACATCACTCGACAATACAACGTGATTACAATCTTCAAGCGTTGGACAGAGCAAAGAGTTTACAATTTTAAACAATCTATCACCACCTAACACTCAATCAGAATGATATATTTCTTAGCAAAAAAGCAGCAACTACAGAAAAATGTCTGCATTTACTGCCATTTAGCAAAGAAAATGATATTTACTGGTTATTTGCCAAGATTTGAGTGTTATTTTGTAGTTGTCCATTTTTTTCTAATCAGTTTTTTCTAGTTTTTTTTTTGTAATAATAATGCTAATAATAATAATGCTTTTTGAGTAAGATATTTAGATAATAAACAAAATTATTCACCAGATGGCATTCATAACTAGTTTTTGAATTTTTTGTTAGTTACTGCCTTCTAGCTTGGAAGGGCAGTATAGTTGTGTAATCAGGTTCATCAAATAAATCAAACCAGGATCATTATTTTTCAAATTAAATTATCTAATCGTTTGACTACAATTTTGAAACGTTTTGGTCAAAGCAAAATATATAAATAAAATTTTAAGAAGAATTTCTTAGAATTTTACGCGTCGTTGTCACAGATGCATGCATCAATGTTGATGACTCTTGTTTCTCAAACTAGCTAACTACTAACTAACCATCATGCCGTTTGCCCAAGGGATAGACAGAGAGAATAGAATGCCAGAGTCTTCTGCCCTGGCACACCAATATTGCTTTGTACACTTTCATACATCATCTCAGGCGCACTCTTCGGCTATCCTGCAATATTTTATTTATCTCATATCTAACCCAGGACCCGCCAGGGTTTCCTCGGAAGCACTGTATTTCTGCTACATTCGCCTTATAATTTTTCTTTACCATCCTTTTCTAACTATCCGTTCCACGTGTCCAAACTATCTCAACTCTTCATTCCTTATTCTATCTATTACAGCCACAGCTGGCATTACATTTACTTGTAATTTGTTTATTCTTCACCCTATCGAAAAATATTTTCCACGCACACGTCAAAGCGACCGAATTTCTACCGTATTCAGTCTACTTTCGTTTTTTTTTTGCCAATTATAGCCTTCACTTGCATAATATATCAAAGCCAGTCTTGCATACTGTGACGAATGTGCGGACGCTTGGATGAGTGAGAGGCAAGCGTGCGAGCGAGACGCGTAGATGGGCCCGTGCTGTTGCGCCGCACCGGGCAGAACGAGATTCACCGGGGTCCGAATCAGTTGTACATATTGTATTATTAGGTCCTTACATATGTATTTGGCGTTTAGTATGGGAGGAACATAAAGCCGATTTTTTTTTATTATAATATATTTATTTAATCAAAGTATGTACCATTGCTATCTATGCTCTTTTGCCATCTCATAGGTACTTCATCGATCCCTTTACTAAAAAAACCATTCGGACGGGAATCAATAAAATCATTGAAGGCGGTTTGGACTGCCCCATCGGAGTTGAAATTTTTCCTTTGCAAGAAGTTATCCAAATTTCGAAAAAAATGGTAATCTGTTGGGGCAAGATCCGGAGAGTACAGTGGATGTCTTAGAGATTCCAATTGAAGCTCCTCTAATTTGGTAGCCGTCTGTTGTGCAGTGTGTGGTCTAGCGTTATTATGAAGCAGCAGTGGCCTAGAGCGATTAACCAGCCTCGGTTGTTTAGCAGCTAGCTTTTCCATCATGGTTTGCAGTTGCTGACAATAAACATCCGCCGTAATCGTCTGGCCAGATTTAAGAAAACTGTAGTGAACGACACCAGCACTAGTCCACCAAACGCTCGCAAGTAACTCTTTTGGAGTCAATTTTCGCTTGGGGCGATTTAAGAAAACTGTAGTGAACGACACCAGCACTACTCCACCAAACGCTCGCAAGTAACTTTTTTGGAGTCAATTTTCGCTTGGGGCATGGTTTGGCTGGTTCGGCAGGATTCAGCCATTGCGATGAGCGCTTCCGATTATCGTACAGGATCTACTTTTCATCACAGGTAATGATTCGATTTAAAATCCCTTCATTATTGTGCCGGTTGAGTAATGCAACGCAGCAGTCAACGCGCGTTTGTTGATTTGCTTCACTCGATTCGTGAGGTACCCACCTTTCAAGCTTTTTCACCTTACCAATTTGCTTCAAGTGGATTAAAACAGTTTTATCACTAACACCGCAGCCTGCAACTAACTCGGATGTGGTTTGCGATGGATCCGCTTCCACAATAGCCTTCAATTCTTCATTATCAACTTTGGTCGCCGGCCGTCCACGGGGCTTGTTCTGCAGGTCGAAATTTCCAGAACGAAAACGTTGGAACCAAAAACGCACTGTGTTTTCTTTTGCGGCACCGTCGCCATACACATCATTAATCCTTCGAGCCGTTTCTGCAGCACTGGTGCCACGGTGGAACTCGTACTCGCAAATAACGCGATATTTCAAGTTTTTCATTTTGTAAACTGAGTGACGCAAAGAAAAAAAAAATTGTGGAAAAAACAAATGAATTATAATTTTCAAAACACAAATACATGAGTAAATAGCTGTATAAATTTGGATTTGGAATTCCTAACCAAAGAGAAGATATTTGAGATCAAATTTGCCAGTACGGCAAAACGCCAATTTCATATGTAAGGACCTAATATAAAGTAGTGCCTCCAATAAATATTGTTACCTACGTAACGCGTATTACTCGAAGAACCCGATTATTCCCAAGTGCGTAGGCCGAGTTATATTGCCTACGCACGCAAGAACATCACATTGGCGCAGCCGACGGACATATTTTTTTCGACAAGGTCGGAAAAAAATATATTGAAGAATCTACAGGGAGACGACTGCGGACAGTGACCGAGAAGAAAGTATTGTGGCAAGGTCGAATACTTGGAAGAGGATCGTCTTCAGAGGAGCTGAAGAAGAAAGAAGAGGACCCAGGGTGCTGAGGAGGCGACCCAAGAGAGGCGGACGGCTCATCTTCAAGGAGGAGTGGCGGCAGTTGGCAAGGGCAGACTGTGCAGCGAAGGGCGCAGCAGGCAGCCGAGCAGGAGGATCGGCGGAGGGCAACGCAGAGGACTTTAGCCGAGGACTACCAAGGACGCAGGTGGAGAGAATCCTGACTCCAGGAGCATGAAAGTTAAGTACTTTTTGTTCTCTTTGTCTGGGGGTAGTGATTTTTTTTTTTAGAGGCATGGAGTAGAGAGCGCTCACGTTCAGCCACCTGAACGATGCCTGGAAGGTATATAAGGTTCGATTCGAACAATACCTTGTTGCTAATGATGAGGGTAAATGGTCAGATACAAAAAAAAAGAGCTATTTTTCTAACATCATTGGCCGAAGAAACTTTCATTTTGTTGCAAAATTTATGTGTACCAAAGAAAATTACGGATGTTAAGATTGATGTATTGTGGGAATACTTAGATGCCTATTGTAACGAGAGCATTTCTATTTTTCATGAAAAAGAAGTTTTTTTCACGGCAAAACAATTTGAACATGAAAGTGTAAGATATTTCGTTGTAAGGTTAAAAAAATTGGGCAATTCATGCCAATTTGGGAAAAGATTAGATGACACATTAAAAGATATTTTTGTTACTGGAATTTGGAATCGTAAACTTAAAGAAAAGTTATATTTTGAATCGGAAGACGAATCATTTTCTCATATGGAAGGGATTGCATATACCTTTGAATCTGTTAGTTTAAAAATGGAAAAATATATCGATAAACGAGAATCTTGTTATGTAGGTAAATCGCAGTTTATACCAAAACCGAAAGGTAGCAGTACAACCACAAAATCTTCGGGTAGGTTTGAAAAAAATGTGACGTCTTCATATAAAGATCAGAAGTCAACTATACCTACAGGTAACGTGGGTTGTTATTGCTGCGGAAGTAATTACCATATAAGGAGGTTTTGTAAGTTTAAACATTTTATTTGTAAATTATGTAACGTGTCGGGATACCTCGAGAAGGTATGTAGGAATAAGGAACAAAAAAAAGTTCAAGTCATTGATAAATACATAGGTAGTTCGATAAATACGGCGTCAGGTAATAATTCTAGTAAACCGATTATGATCCAATTGCATATCGGTAGTAAACAATTGAATTGCATGGTTGATACAGGATCGAGTGTAAACGTATTACCTAAAAAGGTCTACGATGAAATTTTTTATAATATTCCGTTGCTATCTACTGATATGAAATTGCATAGCTATGATAATACAAATATTGTTTTATGTGGTAAATTGTTTTTAAACGTGTTGTTTAAACATATCAGTCAACAGGTGGAATTCGTAGTAATTGAAAAAGGGTCAATGACCTTAGTTGGTAGACCGTTCATGGAACAGTTTGATATTCAAGTATCAGGAATTAACACTTTAAGTGAAACGGTGGACTCGTATATTAATTTATTAAATGACAGTGAAGTATTACGATTGGATGTACGAACAATTAGTGAATATACATGTAATGATACGGTGTTACAACAAGTTTTAGACTTTTCGAGAACAAAATGGCCGGATAAAGTAAACAAGAAGATGACATTTGGCATTTTTGGTTAAAAAGGTGGGAATTGTCGATCAGTGATAATTGCATTTTTTGGAAACATAGATTAATCATACCTACAGAATTACGTAAACAAGTATTAGATATGCTTCACAGAGCTCATTTGGGATCGGGAAAGACAAAAGGGTTAGCGCGTGGTTATGTATACTGGCCAAGAATAGATAAAGATATTGAGAATCTTGTGGCGGCGTGTGACATATGTTCCAGAATAGGTTCTGGTCCACCGAAGGATAACCTTCACAGTTGGCCTTTACAAGAAAATGTGTGGTCACGTAATCATTTTGATTTTTTTGGACCTGTAGCAGGAAAATGTTTTTTAGTTATTTGTGATGCGACTTCAAAATGGCTCGAATGTTTAGAAATGCCAAGAATAAACACGGTATACACTATCGCGGCGTTAAAAAAATTATTTACGCAATTCGGAGACGTGCAAGTCATTGTTTCGGATAACGGAACGGCGTTTATGTCAAACGAGTTCCAAAATTTTTGCCAGGAACGGGGAATAAAGCATTTGACATCGCCTGTATTTTCACCAGCCTCGAACGGTCAGGCTGAAAATACAGTTAAAACGTGTAAAAATTTTTTGAAGAAAATAACATTCGGTAACAAGTTTCCGTCAGATTACGCGGATAAATTGGATAAATTTTTGATAGATTATAGAAATTCGCCACATAGTTCGTCAGGCTTGGAACCTGCGGTATTAATGTTTGGTAGAAGATTACGTACAACGTTCGACATGTTCATACCCATAGAAAAAGCGTGCAGTTCGAGAAAAGTGAACAAAGAAACGGTTAAGTGTTTAGAAAAAAGTCAGGACAGGCAATCTTTTTATTTTGGGGGGAGAAGGAGGAAATATTTGGATATTGAACAAAAATGTTTTGTTAAAGATTTCAGAGCAGTAAATAAGATTACGTGGGTTCCAGGGAAAATTATAAAGAAAGTGGGGAATTCCATTTATTTGGTCGAAATTGAAGGTACTCATCAAGTATGGAAAAGGCATGTTAATCAAATAAGAGCCAAGTAACGTTGTACGGTTGATGTTGGAAAAAGGGTTCGACCGACTGAAGCTTCAAGGATTGCTTCATGGGTCGGACCGCTCCTCCAGGTTCGCTAAGGGTTGCTGACGGGTGCTTTCTGTTTCAGATGCAGTATCCGTGTGACCCCGCAGACAGAGGACACCTGCTCCGGAGGAGGGACCTTCTCCACGGAAGATTTGTAGGAACCAGTAAGGGGGGGTTCGAAGAATAAGTGTGGGGGAGGTGTGACGAATGTGCGGACGCTTGGATGAGTGAGAGGCAAGCGTGCGAGCGAGACGCGTAGATGGGCCCGTGCTGTTGTGCCGCACCGGGCAGAACGAGATTCACCGGGGTCCGAATCAGTTGTACATATTGTATTATAAAGTAGTGTCTCCAATAAATGTTGTTACCTACGTAACGCGTATTACTCGAAGAACCCGATTATTCCCAAGTGCGTAGGCCGAGTTATATTGCCTACGCACGCAAGAACATCACACATACTTTGATAGATTTTTATTGTCCATAATTTCATTCAGAGAACCATTTACTTTGTTTCCCGCAGTCTTTCTCATTTTGATGTCGTTCTCAGATTTCCCAAATACACAAACTCGTTCACTTGTTCTAAGAATGCATTGCTTCCCACTTAGCTACCTACTCTTTCGTCTCCTTCAAACATCATCACTTTCGCATTTTGATTCTCAAACTCAAACATTAATGATAAATGAGTTATTTAAATAGCATAGTCAAGTTATTTAATTAACGTGTGTTTGATAATTATTTAATTTTAAAAAAAAAACTTTCAATAGGAAATAACAAAAAGGTTGCCACTATTGTCACTATTGTCACTATCGCCACCCTATTGTCGTATACCTACCATTTGTAAAAGCCACCATAAAACCGAATTCTTAGAAAAGGAGTGTTACTATTGACTCAGTTACTGTTGATATTAGGACATTGTTGCTTGAACATTTTCGACTCATAATTTAAGGCGGAATCTGTGGGTAAGTATTATGGACTCATTCTGTTACACCTTTATATATTTACCGAGCTACGAGAATACATGGTTTGAGGGGTATTTTGTTGTAGGTACGTTAATGAAGCCTCGAAATATGACTTGTTCTAAAGCAGGTTTTATGACAGCAAAGTTTTTATGAGCGGCTAGATTTCGCAGCTGGGTACCGAGGCCAGCTGTAGAGGTGGACAATAAGGATACAAGTAGGTCGGCTGGGGCGGCGGGCGCACAGAAGCGGTCAGTTTGCTATTTGAGGAGCCATTATATGCAGGGGCCCAAAGAGGTTATAATACATAGAGGCGAAGTAAGCCAAATTTTGTATCGAAGTGAAGCCCTAAAGGTTTCGACCCGGAGGGGGTGTGGCGCGGGGAATACAAATATTCGTCAACCTTCGGCAGCTTTCGCAAATACTCGAGTACAAAAGCGATCTTTTTGCCAACAGCTTAAGATCCCGTCCAGATGAGGCGTTTTATACGAAATACTGGAGCTACATACATCCCGTCCAGATGCTGAAGCGCGTTTGCTCACTCGCGCGTAAAACGCGCGAGCGCCGCGCGTGCTGAAATACTCGAGCGGCATTGTTGCGTCCAGTATTACGCGCGAGTCCGTAGTGGAGATGCGCACAATCACTCTTCAATCACAGATCAAGTTTTAACTCTTTTCACTGAAAAGATTTAAATCACTCTTACCTATGCATCTTTAAATACAAATGCAGATCGAAAGATCACCATTCCACATCTTTAAATCTATAAATCGCGCTTGCTCTGAATAAATTTCATAGAAATTGAGTGATTTGAAAAAAGAATTAACTTGCTGGTGTCCTGGAATGGGACTAGAATTAGCAACCACCAGATCACTAAGCAAGCGCCATGACCACTGCACAAACAAGTTACTCAGATACTACAAATACTTTGCAAACATAAACCGCTTTTGTTGGTAATATTTTGTTATAAACCTAACCTTAACTGAGTGTAGACAGTACACCTACCAATCTTTTTTGTTTTTAAGGCGATGTGTAGGCATTCTACAAATTCTATTCAAAACATGAATTTACTGCTCTACCTTTTTTATCATTAAATAACATGATCATCATCTTCGCCATCAGCCAATATCAACGTAGGTACTAAAGGTGCGCCCATAACTCTTTTCTTTCTTCATGCACCTGTAAATTGTTGCCATGTCACTCTCCCTGCTCCAGTTATTTATTCAATCGGAGAAGATCTTGTGTTATAGTTATTTATTTATACATTTTGTTTACGTTTACAGTATTAAAAGATTTTTTTAAACATTTTTTATTGGTGGGTGTAGTAGAGTTTTTGTCTCATGGATATGTGTATATATATGTGTATATCGATCGACTCCTTGGTTTCATTGCCAGATCGTCAAACCCATTTCAATCAACGTTTACATTAATCACTTTATATTTTTCATTTGTACGCAGTCAACTGGAGTTTGGATCAGTAGTCTGGAACACTCATTATTCTACATACAGTGAGCGACTTGAAAATATCCAACACAAATTTTTCAATATTTTAAATTTTCGTTCCCGCTTAGAATTCAACTCATACACAGAAAGCGAGTGTTACCATAAAATTCCTCCTCTATCATATCGAAGATGCATACAAGATCTTTGTTATCTTTATAAAATCTTGAATAACTTGGTTGACTCACCCTATTTACTAGAGCAAATTGGTTTAAATTGTCCTACATACTCAACGCGTTAAAATAATTTATTTTATGCAAACTTTGGTAGGACGACTACATAAAAAACTGCTTTGTTACAATCTGTTACATTCTACAAATAATCTAGACATTTTTACTGACAATTTGCTTTTATTTAAAATTAAACTCCGTAATCTCATTTATGACTATTGATTTGATACTTCTTTAATTGAATCCCATTCCCTCCCTCTCTCCACCCCTCCCATTTTATGCATTATCATAATTTAAATCTTTGAAATATTTATTATGTATCACATATTCTTTATCACTGTTTTTTATTTAGTTTTTTCTTTTTTTACCAGCTTCGACGAAACTTTACTGGTCATATTCACGAATATTTTTTTTGATATTATAAAAAAAAAAATTGTACTGTTTGTTTCCCAAATAAAATAAAGTAAAATAAGATAAAATAAAATAAAATAAATTATTTATAATATTTTTTGTTCATTCACTCTCGGTATGTCTTTAAACAATGAAAATTACAATTGACGGTATACACCGTCAATTGTCATTTCCTTTTTCAATAAAGCATACAAAGTTGAATAAAATATGAATTATGTTTTCAATTTTAGGTTTTCACAAATCGTAACTTCATAAAATCTGTAATTCTTTATTTTGGAAAAGTAAATAAGCGGTATCAAATATTGATCTAAATTCTAAGTGCTTCCGTCAGAACGGAGCGGCCAAAATCGATTCTCCATAAAAACATACTCATCCTGTATTTATTCAATCCCCCATCAAAAACAAAAAACCAATGATTTAACAGCTCGGCGCACAAAATAAAATCTACCATTCTGTGATCGACGCATTTTCAAAATTAATGTGAGGTACATAGGTATCCGATATGTTCGGGCGGTATTCTAAAAAGAAAATTTATTAATTTTACTTTATTTAAAATATTGATTTCATTGCATCACTTTTGTTTTGTTGTCATATTTTATTGTCTTTTTATAACTAAACTAAACAGTACTGCTGTAGTCTCTAGTGTAGGTCTTAAAACGAGGTTCAAGCTTCTAGATCCAAGCAATTTACTATGCGAGTGTCACACTTTTTGATGTGTAACATCTTTCCTCTCTGTAGCAGTGATTTTTTGAAAAAGGACGGAAATGCGTAACACGAAATAAGACGCCGGGGAAGCGCGCGCGATGGAAAAAAATCATCGTTTACAAATCAATGTCCAGCAAGTTAGTGCCATCGCAGCGAAGGCGCACACTTACAACATCAGCCCTTCTGATTTTGTATATATGTTACGTGGCTGGTATCAAGCGTGTAGATGTTGTAACTTTGATATTTTTTGGCTTATATCTTCGAAACTATCCAATAAATACTTACATTAATGTAAACAATAACTACCCTTAATGATTTATATTCTCAAATTTTACGTTATTTATGTGATTACTTTTAAATATTTATTCAAAGTTTTCATACAATATGTATGGTAGCACACTACCGCCATCTATGAACATAAATAAAAACATATAATTGACCAAACACATTTCTAAACAAAATGCGTATTTAGATATATACGGTAGGTACCTACCTAGTGTGTCGAAATTCCATAATTAATAAATGCACATGCATTATTTTACTTGTATTTGCTAATTAAAAAATATATAGGTATTAGCTTTTTTAAATTTTGATGTTAATTTCTGTTGTTGCTCTAATCATATTTTTAATTGTGAGATGTCAAATTTTGTACATCATACGCGAATACTGTAAGGCTCGCTTGTTTTTTTTCTATTACTATAACTAACGAAAATTTTGAAGCATATTTTCAATATTTTCGCCGACTTTGTTGGCGACTCAAAGCTTATCGAATTAGGATTACTTCGGGACATGGGTCGAGCCGTGTGGGGAGGTTTGCCGAACAGCCAACAACAAAACCTCTGATGAACACGGGACCACGAAGGCACGGACAGTGACCATCATAGGCAAGTCCTACTAATGGCCAGGGTCCCATCCAGCCTCATGCTTAGTGACGCAAGCAATCCTCCCCCGGTGACGGTTGCCGAAGTGTATACTATCTTAATAAATATTGGTGCGACAAAGGCCCCATGTATTGATAGGATCACCGGTGTAATTATTAAAAACGTGTGGAAATTTGCAAAGCCTCAAGTGGTATGCATGTATAACGCATGCGAGGTCATTTTCTGCAACCTGGAAGGACAGCCTGCTCTGTGTAATTCCTTAAAATAATGGCAAGCTTCGGTCAGATCCAGACGCGTATCGGCCTATCGAAAGGTGTATGAAATACTGATACGCAATAGGCTAGAGGTCACACTGAGGTCTCCGGCAGTGCGCCGCCGCCGTATCTATCGGGCGGTGTACGTGATCACGTACATTAACCGCGCACCGTTTGGATACGCAATTTGCAGCCAGAACCTTGTGGCGCTCGCTTTTTACACGGCGCCGCACGGGGATGGCTTTAGTTACTAAAAATTTCAACCTGGCGACGTAAGAGCAGTACCGATATGGAAGCCGTCGGCTCATAGAACGGTCCTAGGAAAGTAGTGGGTACCATTCAGTGTATGTAAACACAGTTTTTGATATTTTTCGCCAATTTATTTATCTTTTCTTTTTATTCTGCTTAATGCACTTATGTTTACTATTACTTTGATTTTCTCTGCTTTTTATTTTGTTACTTATATAGTTTTAATTACGGTCTTTTATCTTATTTTGTATACTTGCTCCTGTTTTTCCTGCAATGGAGCTGGTATGGCTGGTGCCGACTTCTTCAGCCGCAAGAGCATCCTTTTTTGTGCTTTTGATTTTGTATTGTCTTTTTCCCTACTGGAGTGGATGATCTCCCGCTGTCCTCGCGTCAATTAGATGTACCGGGTGATTTTATTTCTTTATAAAATCTCTTTCTTTTTGTGTGTAAATATTTACCAGGATCTCGGGAAATCAAAATCAGTAAAAACTGTGGCTACTGGGAAATACAATTTAATTAAAATTACTATATACAGGGAGCAGTCTCAGCCGCATCAGGTATCCAGATAAATTATATTACATAAATTAAATATGACTCGGGACGGACACAGCCGTCCCGAGTCACCCGTCCGACCCGTCCAATAGGGGGAGGAATTTACCGCCGAAAGGCACACTATGTCAAGAGAAAATAATCAATACTAGAGAAATTCATCATCGTTTTCCATCCACATGGCCGACGGCTACAACATTATAATTAAAATAAAACCGAGCTCAAGGCTCCTAAAGTTCCAATATGACGTTACCCAAAAGAAACAGGTGGACACTGAGAGTTACTCTTCACTACAATAAAGTTCTAGATTTCGAAGCACAACAAATACGGTTTCCTTGGACGTCAAAGCGAAGATGGCCGGGGTGCCCATCCTTTTTGATCGAACTCCTCGTAGAAACCGGGAATTAAACTAGCGTGAATAAGATGTTACGGATACCCACTTGAAGCCTCTGGTCGTGCACGCCGACCAATATACATAATTCTCCGACGGCGTCCGCCTTTGCCCGGGGAAATCAGTCTCGCCATTGACCACGGGACCCGCGGCAAAGGTACGGATCCGTTGGCCAGCCGCCATTAGAGACAGCTCCTCACCGCCACAGCCCAGCTGCAAGCGGATCCTCCTCAATCTCGATGATTAAGCGGATTATCCATGCCTAATCCCATCCCGAGGCTCATTGTTGCTCTGTGTGTCGGATGTCCGACCGATCCCTGGTCGAACGCTCGAGCACGGAAACGGAACGGGTCCTCTGTAAGATCCGTCATTACAAATATGCACATAATATTACACAGGGGAGATGAAAATAGGTTGCTGAGTAATACGTACCAAAAACGACTCGTTTAGTGACGAATCTGGATCCGTTCAGATTTTAACAGTAACGCGCCGTCAGCCTGCCGGCACCATCCTTCATAGCGCCGGCGGCCATCTTGTGAAAAAACCGGCCGGGCAACCTCACGGCTTTACGCCGCCAACCTAACCGAAAAATTCTCCGAGCGGGTAGGCCCCACTACATCGCAACATGTTAATATTTATGTGTTTATGTCTGTATATCTTTAGATATATATCATGACGTGTGCACATGCATATACATTCTTAAAGTTGTTGGAATTGATATATCACACATTTATATCAATCTCTTTATATTTTCGCACAATGTTTCTGACTTGCTATATTTTATCATATTTTTTTTCCATTATAATCTACTGTTCTTTTCTTTGCATTTATATTTACGGTATTGCGTTGTTCAATATCTTCTACCGATGACCTGTATTTATACATGTATCTTTACTCTGCTTATTTTTTTGTTTTTACATGCCTGTGTTTATTGCCTTTGTTATATTATTGAGTATTTTTTTCTAAATAAAGACGCATGGACAGTGAAGAGATTGGGCGGTCGACTCTCCAGGTCGCAAGAGTACATATTGCCCCGCGAGGAGACTGCGTTTAGCATTAAAATAATATCAAATAGGCAGCGAACATGCTGGGCCGATATGGACGCTCTGCGCATAATACGACCCAGGGTGTGTGGTGGGTCCCCTTCACTGTATGTAAAATAAAAAACGTATCAACATTGAAAACATTATATTATGAAGTCATTTATGTTTTCAGTATATCTCAATATAATATGTATATATCAGTTTATATAAGCATTCATAACGGATTTTGAATAAAATAATTATTTTATTATGTTTAAATATTACGTTGTAATTCAATATTAAATTTGGGAATGGATATTGAATACCAGAACATTATTTATTATACATAAAGAATCCCAAAAGCGTCCATTTTTATATTATATTTTTAATTAAATTAAATTATTTTATTTTGGTTTATTTATTATCATTTTAATCTTTTTGAAATAATGTTTAACAGACAAAGGCTCTTTACTTGTAAAGAATTCATTTCGAAAAAATTCTCATAAATAAACGTTTAAATCCCTGCTTTATGTTTTTCATTTGTGAAATGCCTTTATATTTCCCGTAAAACAGTCGTTATAACTTATTTTAACTGTAACATATAAAAAAAGTTTATTATTTTTACAGTAAACCTAATCCCCTAAAAGGTCTGCAGAAAATAATATTTCTGATGAAATAAAGGGATCAAGGTTTGCCTTTTCGACTTTTTTTCGTATCTAAATAAACTTTCAGAAAATTATTGAAATAATTCCTGGAATATATAGGTATTATAGTTTACTTTTTTAATCAAATTAATATAAAAAAATTGTCCTATGACCATAAGATTAGAGTAAACAAAAATTATTAATTTGATATACATTGCGGGTAATATTAGGTCCTTACATATTAAATTGGCGTTTAGTATGGGAGGAACATGAAGCCGATTTTTTTTTTATTATAATATATTTATTTAATCAAAGTATGTACCATTGCTATCTATGTACTTTTGCCATCTCATGGGTAGTTCATCGATCCCTTTACTAAAAAAACCATTCGGACGGGAATCAATAAAATCTTTGAAGGCGGTTTGGACTGCCCCATCGGAGTTGAATTTTTTCCTTTGCAAGAAGTTATCCAAATTTCGAAAAAAATGGTAATCTGTTGGGACAAGGTCCGGAGAGTACGGTGAATGTCTTAGACATTCCAATTGAAGCTCCTCTAATTTGGTAGCCGTCTGTTGTGCAGTGTGTGGTCTAGCGTTATCATGAAGCAGCAGTGGCCTAGAGCGATTAACCAGCCTCGGTTGTTTAGCAGCTAGCTTTTCCATCATGGTTTGCAGTTGCTGACAATAGACATCTGCCGTAATCGTCTGGCCAGATTTAAGAAAGCTGTAGTGAACGACACCAGCACTAGTCCACCAAACGCTCACAAGTAACTTTTTTGGAGTCAATTTTCGCTTGGGGCATGGTTTGGCTGGTTCGGCAGGGTTCAGCCATTGCGATGAGCGCTTCCGATTATCGTACAGGATCCACTTTTCATCACAGGTAATGATTCGATTTAAAATCCCTTCATTATTGTGCCGGTTGAGTAATGCAACGCAGCAGTCAACGCGCGTTTGTTGATTTGCTTCACTCAATTCGTGAGGTACCCACCTTTCAAGCTTTTTCACCTTACCAATTTGCTTCAAGTGGATTAAAACAGTTTTATCACTAACACCGCAGCCTGCAGCTAACTCGGATGTGGTTTGCGATGGATCCGCTTCCACAATAGCCTTCAATTCTTCATTATCAACTTTGGTCTCCGGCCGTCCACGGGGCTTGTTCTGCAGGTCGAAATTTCCAGAACGAAAACGTTGGAACCAAAAACGCACTGTGTTTTCTTTTGCGGCACCGTCGCCATACACATCATTAATCCTTCGAGCCGTTTCTGCAGCACTGGTGCCACGGTGGAACTCGTACTCGTAAATAACGCGATATTCCAAGTTTTTCATTTTGTAAACTGAGTGACGCAAAGAAAAAAGCAATTGAGGAAAAAACAAATGAATTATAATTTTCAAAACACAAAATACATGAGTAAATAGCTGTATAAATTTGGATTTGGAATTCCTAACCAAAGAGAAGATATTTGAGATCAAATTTTCCAGTACAGGAAAACGCCAATTTCATATGTAAGGACCTAATATATTCCTGAAGAGTATAGTCTTAGAGAGATTAGTAAGCGTTACTTTATTTATTTTCATAATAGTCTAAGAGGTTACGGGATTTTTCATAACGATCATGGATACGGTTAGACTTACTTTTATAGTTTGTAGAGTAGTCCCCTAAGGTGAATGATGTCAGTCTGCCTGCTCTCAGTGGTTGTAACTTCGAGTTATAGAGCTTACAAGAGGCTTCATTGTTGCGAAAAAAAAACGATCAGAGAAATGGTCAGTTTTAGTACCTATTCAAAGTATGGCGTCTAACAAGTTGGTCTGGCGGCTCTCAGTGGTTGCATTTCAGAGTTATTATGCGCGCAAGTCACTGCATTGTTGTGAAAAAAAAACTATAACAGAAATTATCACTATTAGTAGGTACTTATTCAAAGTACGGCGTCTTCGTAGATGAAACAAGTTAGTCCGGCGGCTCTCAGTGGTTGCATTTCAGAGTTATGATGCGTGCAAGTCACTGCATTGTTGCGAAAAAAAACGATCAGAGAAATGGTCAGTTTTAGTACCTATTCAAAGTATGGCGTCTCCGCAGATGAAACAAGTTGGTCTAGCGGCTCTCGTATGGTATCATTGAGTATCATTGATGTTATCGTCATTTTACTAGGAAATTTGGACAAATTCGAAAAGCATCAAATATTTATTGAATCCGGCACTCTTGCCAAACGACGTATTGTAAATGTCAACAAAATTTATCTCAGTATTGATGCTACCTTGGCAAAGAGTTTGCCAGCGTTTCATGCTTTGACAGGGTGTGATTGTACTCCTGCATTTTATGGAAAGGGTAAACAAAAACCATACAATATCCTAAGTAAAAACAGAGTCTATCAAGAGGCTCTAATAGAACTAAGTTGCGATGCTCCATTGACAAATGAAACCAAATGCAAAATTGAACAATTTATTTGTGAGTTATATGGTGTGAAGAGTAAATCTGTAAACGAGGCCCGCCATAAGATTTTCCTAAAAAAATTTAAGCCCAATAAAGAGAATGAAAATTTTTACAAAACTCTTGTGAATTTCGATGCTGCTTTTTTGCCACCATCTGAAATCGAACTAGTTCAACAGATACTTATAGCTACAGATATAGCTAAATACGTAACAAATATCTGGATAAATTCAACCAAAAATCCTCCAAGCTATCTATTGCCAATTGGACATGGATGGAAAGAAGAACACGGCAAATATGTTCCTCTCTGGTATCCAGGGAACCGACTACCAGATAAAGTATCTAATGTTACTATAACGGAGTCATAAAATGACAATATTTCTGGTGGTGTCAGCGGTAAGCGCATCGTAACTCTGAAATGCAACCACTGATAGCCGCCGGACTAACTTGTTTCATCTGCGAAGACGCCATACTTTGAATAGGTACTAAAACTGACCATTTCTCTGATCGTTTTTTTTTCGCAACAATGAAGCCTCTTGTAAGCTCTATAACTCGAAGTTGCAACCACTGAGAGCCGGCAGACTGACATCATTCACCTTAGGGGACTACTCTACAAACTATTAAATTAAATCTAACCATAACCATGATCGTTATGAAAAATCCAGTCTATAAGTGAACATTGCGTGAAGCGTGACATTCTATCAATTTAAATTCCATACAGAATTAAATATAGGTAAATCAAGAATGTGTTATTGAATATAATATATGTGCGTTGTATCAAATGTTTCCAAAAATTAAAAATGAATTAAAAACGCTTAATTAGTTCTGGCTTCCCCAACAGCAGTTACACAAAATAATTTGTGCCTACCGTACCAGAAAAAGAAGATTGCTCTAAAAATGGACAACATATATTAATCAATTAATTAATGAGACTTTCCGAAAAGGTCGATATATTCACGGAAAAATATCAGGCTGATGTGGTGCAATTGGTAGCATACCTGTCCGGAAAGCTAGGTGCTCTGGGTTCTAATCCCGGTAACAGCCAAAATATTTTTTCGTTGATTTGATTTTTTTGTAATTCTTTCTAATTGTTTAATAAATTTGGTTTTAGTGATTAATTATTTTATCAAATTTACAAAGCCACAAACACGATTTATATTAATACGCTATTCTTGAACTCACACTATTTCGCAATTTATCAATCATCTATGAACAATTATTATCGCTGGGAAGCACTTTATTTATCACTTTCGAGAACATTCCATCCAATTCTCGCATGTAGTAGTCGCATTTATTTAAATCGCTCACTTATCGGTAAATACAAATATTTTGCTTAATAACTGTCGCTCCAAAAATCCACAACCTTCATTTCGCGGCTGATATCGCATTAATAGAATTGTTAAAGCAATGACTTAACTGCGCAGATGTATAATTTTGTAATCATTTCCTACAGATGTTACACCTAGAGCAAATCGCCCACAGCGGCTTAATATGAAAGAAAAATAAAATAGGGGTGACAAATTTACAAACGAATACGATTACATATTATATACTATTTTCTTTAATCGATCATTTTTAACTTGCTTGCTTCTATCCTTGCTATTTTTTTATTTATTTTTATTAATATTTACCGCTTTGTTGATTGTAGTACGTGAATTTTTTATTTTTTTTTTATTTTTTTATTATTTGTTCACACAAAATATATTCAGTATATAATTTGGCGATTTACCGTCTCACATTTTAAAGTATTTTCGGCAGTTTGTATGGAAGAAAAAAGGAGTAAGAAAATATAATATTGTCAAGACATTTTAAAGTATTTTCGGCAGTTTGTATGGAAGAAAAAAGGAGTAAGAAAATATAATATTGCAAGATAGACATTATAAAGGACAACATAATATAAAAACATAAAGAGCATAAATTAATATATGATAAAATCAAAAAGGATATGCAATATTGGAATACACTATAAGTTAGGAATAAAAAATAAAGTTACAGTGTAAATTGATTTCAGAACAATTTGTTATATAGGCACCGTAAAAATTCTTCCTCTTTATATTGATTATTTCCCGTTCTTCTTCGTTATGCTCTTAGCAGAGTAGATGTAGTCGCTGATAATGATGACACCAAAACCAAAACTATCCGATGCCTTGTGTTCCTATCTGCAGCATTCCTGACGGCTTCCCGGAGTCCCGGAGTCTATTGCTTGTAGACTTCACAATACATGATCGGTACATCTAAGTGGTGATCTTCAGCGGGTTCACCTTCTACACTTAAGTCTGCCTCAAATAATATACAGAAATTCAAACATATAATAGGTACCTACCTACTAATATTCTTAATGAACGATAATATTAATTATAATACTTATTTGAAGAAATGATATAATAGAAGAAGTATCAATTTTATTTTATTTTATTTCATCTCACTTGAAAAACCATTTGTAAGGATCACTAATGCTTGGATATTGTAATTATCTTTACCACATCAATTTTCAATAAAGATTACAAAGGCGTTGAATTATTTATTGTTCTTTAAATTTCGCAATATATTTGTTATTTGTTTTACAATAGATAAAATTTTGAGAAATATAAGACGAACAATGTGTAAATACTTAATGGAAAAAGAAATACCGAAAATAAATTCTTTACATCAAAAGTAAAATATTTTATATTATGATCTATCAAGTTAACTGAATTCTTATATTCTTTTCTTCAGGTTAATGTCGATTATTTAAATATTGTTTGAATAAAAATATGAAGTCTAGTACCTCATTCTCGGTATCAAATAAAAGTTATATACTTAATTAATAAGTAATGTGAGAGCGGCCGTTATAGTATTGTAACGAGGCTAAAAGGAGTCGCGCACTTCTGTCAAAGTGACAGTTCTTTGAAGTTGGACAATACTACCGAAGGATCTGGAATCACGTCCAACTTTTCAGCAAAATCTGAAAATTACGAGTACTTACTAGTAAAGTCTGGAAAACGCGAGGAACGTCTCGAAAACGCGGGAAGCGTCTCGGAATTTCAATAACAGCATTAACCACTATATATATACACGTGCGCGTTGACAGGCGATAACAAAAGCGAAGGTAGCCGCGGGCAGCGGGTCAGTCCAGCCAAGCGAGTGGTAGCGGCAAGAAGCAGTGGTGCCAAGCGAGCAGATTCGACAGCGATTCTAGAAAGTTGTTACGTAGCGAGATAAACCGAAGCGAAATTAATAAGTGCGAAAATTGGATGGAATATTCTGAGAAATAGTAAATAAAGTGTCAAAGCGAATATAAAGTGTCCATTTACGAGTGATAAATTTTCAAAACAGTTTAATTTAAGGAAAAGCGTTACATTTAATAGGATAAGTGACCTTGAACGTTTGTTAAATTAAATAAATCCTGTATTAAATCCCAGCGATTTTATTAATTCCTCCTGCAGCCACGACACGTAACAGTATGTTTAACAGTTTCAGGATAATCATCTTACTAATAAAAGTGTCATTATACAAAATCGAGAATATACTATTCGTAAGCCCGGGAAAATCACGGGACATAATAATAATAATTAATTACTTTCGTTGCGTATAAACCGAGTTGCGCGCTAATTAACATGTCACACTCGGGCGCCCGAGTCTCATTAAAATATTCATCATCAGTTTTATTGTTGTAATTTCAGTCTTTTTCCAGCGAGTTATGGAGCGATAAACATTCGAAATTAGGGTAGTTGAAGATATGCTACTTAAAAATTGCACACTAATTACACCAAACTGACGTATTTCCAAAATAAATGGTATTTTTATAATAAGTATTGTGTGTGTTCTCAGTAGGAATTTCGTCGCATGCATAAAACTAAAACAGTATATATAGAATGATTACAAGAAGGAAAGGTCTACCACAATACAATCTAACTTTAATAATTACAACAAACAACTACTCAGACATCTTAAAGAGTTTTAAATATGTTGTGTACAGTTCCGCCGCTAGCACGCCAACCACGTTTTATAGCCAAAGGCCGATCTCTGACAGATTATATGGACCGTTAATGTCGTAATCTTTAGACCATAATGTATAGACTATTATGAAAAGCTTTGTAAAAAACATATGTAATTCACCATCATCATCAAGTGGCTCCTATCCATTGAGGTTCTTAGTCTTCTCATGCAGTAGTTTTTGCCACTCTCATCAGTCGTCACACAAATTCCTCTAGTTGTGTACACAAGTTTTACTGCGTCGTTTTCAATATTATATATACGAGGTCTTCCCCGTAGTCACATTCCCTGGTACAATTATCGAGCAACATTTTTTTCTAAAGATAAAGAATGCTTAATATTGTCGTAGTTCATTAGTATTAAGAAAATTTTTGAATTTTTCCATTCGATACTAGTTATCTTGTTTATAAACAGAATATACCGGTCCAACGACAAACAATTTAGTGTCGTAAAAGACATGTTTAAATTAATACTAATGTAAAATTCCTGACCTAAACAGAGTCGCAGACTTTATAAGAAATCTTTCGCAGGAGAGATAGTCAGCGAGTGTTCTTGTTTCTTTTCCCGACAATGGACGTGTTATGCGCCCCCTCTCCCCTAATGCTTATTTATTCGCCTACCCACGAGAGCGCGGCGCTTTTCACATACAATTTAACTATGCTAATGTGCGAAGTTTGCTCTGCGCGTCCGCGAGGCTACGGTTGATGGAAAAAGTGAGAACATAGTATTAGAAATTGAAAACTGTGCGGAATTTTAGAACACGAAATTATCAAAAATTTTGAAAAGTATTGAATACCTCATTTTCACATACAACAATCGCTGATTATATTAACCCTTAACCACCTACCATACGTCTCACAGACCCCGTCGAATTGATAATCATGAATATTTTTGTGCCCAAGTTTCGTACGAACTTGTTAGTCCCTGTACCTTTTCCCCGCGCCCCTAAGTGCCGCGCAAGCGCTCATACGTGCGTGCGTTTGCTTCAGGTGAGTAAAAAACTATCGCAGGGGGTCTGAGAGACCTATGGTAGGTGGTTACGTAATTTTTTTTTAATCGTGTTTTTTATGGTTTTCGTTTAAAATGGCTCTTAGTGACAATAATATCGAGCGGTGTTTGGAACAAGATCTGTCAAGATCATGTTGGGCTAGATCATGTATTGGAAGAAAGTTGTGCATTTGATTTCGTATTCGAAGAGCCAACTGTACTAGGTGTTAAAGAAAATTCTCCATCCCAACATCATTTGTCTTCAATTTTACGTGGAAACGAAGAGTTTTCATCTGAAGATGAGGATCTGAAATTCAGTGGAGACCTTGGAAGAAGAATTATTTTGAAAGGAGTTACTTTCGTTGGTCATCTGCCTCACCGTTTTTACGATTGAGAACTTTGCAGAATAGAATAGTGCAGGGAAGAGAAGATAAAAAACCAGCATATCAGAGTGAGCTTAATTCTTTGTCTTGTTCACTGGATATTTAGCAGCATTTTTTAATGACGAATGCAATGTGAAATTGCAACGTGTGAAATTTCAATAATGTGAAATTCAACGTATCCTCCACAGAAACGTAACCACTTCATCAGCAGTTCCATGTAGCAGCAGTGCTGAAGAAAGGTTGGCGGTTCGTAAAAACTGTTCAACTTGCAAATACACAAAGAAACGCAATATACAATACCTGTGTTTCGAATGTAAAGCACCAATTTGCCTTGAATGCTCAAACAAGCTGTGTTTTCGCTGACGTGAAAAACTATAAATTTAGAGCCTGCAATTTTATTTAATATGTGATTTTATGGAGAATTTTAATTTTTTTCTACGTTTGTTAATTATTCAACACTAAAAAAAAGTTGTAAGAAGTTCCTATTCTACATGATAATTTTTGTGGATCTCATTTTCCAAATATATTAGTTTGTAAGCCTGAAATAAGAGGTATTGACAATTATTTATGATTAAAAGAAAAAAAATGCTGATTTTCATGTACCTTATTTTCTAATTAAGAGTTTAATATGTTCCTCAATAGAATTTTAATTAAAAACAAAACCATTCTTTACTAAATTTTACCATTGTGAATTCTTTTATTCGGGAGTCCCACAGACGTATGACAGGTGGTTGTGTAACAAAAATATGTGCTAGGTGGTTAAGGGTTAATAATATGATCTATATAATGGTTTTCCAATAAGTTTGTGTCATTATTTAGCGTGCCTTTAATGTACAGTAGTTTTTAATCACTGTTAAAATTTTGTAGGTCTTGACACACTTACACCTTGCCCACAATGATGGACCCATTTGAAAGCAGCATTTTTCATCGAGTTTTACTTACCATTAAATAATAGCTCTACCTGCCATCTTCCTGCTATATGAATAACACATGGTATGTGTTATTCATATAGCGTGTAGTGTATTTTTAGAGATCTTGGGGAAATCTTGACTATAAGTCGTGTATTTCAGTGTCGCCACATTGGAATGATTGGGGATATGGGCTATTTATATTCTGAGAGGCATCTAATTAATATCATCGGAAATTCTGTGCCCCACCGTTTCAAGTGGTAAAAGTTTCATTAATATGCGGTTCGTAGTTGAGTTCCAATTGAGTGTGTTGTTTCAAAAATTTAAAAAAATGATTGACAAAAAAATGACAATGATTTGTGCCTTTGATATGGTGTCAAATTGATGATAATAATTAAAAAAAAAAACAATTTTAAAAATTAGGGCACTCAACTCTTCCGGCAAACATAACTTTGACAAAAATCTGAGCATACTTGTGTACCAAAATTACAAGTTTATTTAGAAAGTAATTTCTGTTGAGAGTTGTAAGCGGTTATACCTTTTATCAGTAGCAGTTATAATGATGGCATGATTGACAAACTTCAGTAATTGAATTACAAACTTTGGGAACTGCCGATCGCTGGAACAATTCAGTAATCGATAATCCTATTAATGGTATACCTATTGGTTAGGCGACAATAAATAAATATGTCTATATTATCTATATTAATATATTTAACATCAGTAATATCTTTCCTGAAGGCATATTTGATTTTCCAATATATGTCAAAAGTGCCACTGCTTCTGTGAGGCTAAAAACTCGACGCTAGATGGCGCTGGTCTCTGTTTGCGGCGCGAGAACACAAAAACATATTTTAAAAACATTGAAATAACTTACTTACTTACTTACTTACCATCACGCCGTTTCCCCGAGGGGGTAGGCAGAGAGGATAGAGCGCCATACTCTTCTGTCCTGACATACAACTTTCGCTTCGTCTACATTCATACATCTTCGCATGCAAGCTCGACGGTTGTTCAGACTTCTAACAGGACCATCTTCCAGTATCTGGTTAATCTGGTCATGCCACGTCTTCCGTGGTCGCCCTCTTTTTCTGGCGCCGTCAACACTTGCATCATATATCTTTCTTACCATTCTTTCCTCATTCATTCGCTCAACATGCCCAAACCACCTGAGCGACCCTATTTTTATTCTCTGTATTATGCTACGATTAGTAAAATATTGTGGAATAATCATATTTTTCCGGCATTGGCACCAGTTATTCTTTTCGCGTGTCATTTGTGGCGTGAAAGAACAAAAAGACTCAGATATTTGCAGAAAGTGGCGCCACGAAGATTTGCGACTACCTAGACGATGTTCGATTGTCTTCGAAGCTGAAAAGGAAAAAGTATACAGGTCAGTGGTCGTTTGTGGCGTATTTTGGTTTACTCACGTATGTTCTTCAAAGAGAGAAAACGTCATTTGACACTTTTTGTTTGCATTATCGCATTGAGAGGTATATTTGAATATTAAGTTCACCCGACGGATAGCTATTTACACGTTGTCCGCCCACAATCATACACCTTTTGTATGCTTCATTGCAAAATACATTAAAAATATTATATTTTTTAGAATATTTTATTAATACAATATAATATGTTTACAAGGAGGAGCTGACGAAAACAGTAGGAAAACTGCTGCGAAGGTAGGTTGCAAATATTGCAAAATTTGGCTGGCGTTGAGTGCGAATTCCATGGTATAAGTTAGAATCTTCTGTGTGGTGCAGGGACCCCGACCGATTAGAATAGGAGTTAGAAGAAGAATAAGAAGAATATATATGCCAACTCTTACTATTACTTAATACCAGGTCCCACAAATTAAATAAATGTCATTTCCGTATAATTCAGGTAGTTAAAGAATCGATGTAACGATGATGTATACAACAAGATATCTACCAGATCAGTTTTTTAAGAAAGTTTAATTGAAATCAGAAAATAACTTCGTGTTATCTTTACATCGTGATCGTGTTATCGTCAAATCGTTACATCGTGGTTTTATGTACACGTTATTGTGTACATAAAATCATCATATATCATGATTAAAATATTCGTCCGTAGCTTGCTGGAATCACAACACCGCTAATGAGGCGCGGGCAGGCGAGTGTGACAGTCAATCAGCACACGGATCAGGCTGTGCAATTATGTCCCGTGATTTTTTACGGATTTACGGCTAGTATGTATAATATATAATTTTAAAAAAACATGTATTGAAAAAAAATGCTTACATAATATGAACATACACAATTCATGATAAAATAATAAGTAAGCAAGTCATATCGTTTGACGTCATAAAATATTTTAAAACAATGATTATTTTGTAACTACGAGTACTTAACTAAAAATGAATTAAACTTGCGAGGTGACATTATTCCTCTCACACATATGCACGTCCACGCACACTCCCACACAAACACACATACATACAAATGCGTGTGCGCGCGCACATCATCTTACTTGTATTTCTACCTTACCGATAAAAATTAATTCCTATAAAATTGGGAATTTTTGTATTATATTTGGCCAAAGTCTATGTCTATTATATCACTGATGTAACCAATGTACTTATCAATATCTGTTAGACAACATGTGTACGAAAAATAAAATAAAATAAACGATGTTGCTACGTTACGACGAATCAATTTGAAAATAAAATATCTCGTAAAACAATTTTTGTAGACAAAACAAGTAATGAATATATATGAACGTACGTTAATTAAAATATTACGGTGTGTCAATACATTTAGAGGTCTTCAAAATGGGCAGAAGAGGCGCCGGCAAAGTACCAATGCTCAAACTCGCGTTCCGTATATTCTTGTATAACGCATTCTTCAACCATGTAAAGTTTGTGTCTTCAATAAACCAACGAGCTAATTGTGAGTACTTATTTTTATTCGTCCTGTATCGCATCCCGCTCAGCTTGTCATGCACTTCACGCAATGCACGTTCACCCACACGCCTTCAGCGTCCACTCAACATGCATTAGAATGATTGTGCATTTTGGCAGTGGTGCACAGTCACACTGATTCCTTCGCGAATACACGCACCTTCACACCGTAAAACAAATTAACTGCTAAATTGATGACCCCTGACGTATGTAGATTCGCTTTTTTTATGCATTCCGCCAGTTTTTAAACTGAACCACAGCGGCACCCGATGACAGCTACACATTAGTGATGGGTCCGCTCTGTACTCACTACTACAATGTAGTACTACACTACATTGAAGTGCACACTTCGCACATTTTGATGTGTAGTGCACACTACAAACTACAAACACCAAAGTTGTTGAAAGTATAAACTTCAAATAGTACACTTCATTTCAAAGCGAACACTACAAAGTACATACACTTCAAAGTTATGGAAAGTATGAGAAACACATTTTAAATAGTGTATTTTTTACGTGAAATTTTTGGAAAGTTGATGTAGATATATGAAGAATTTTCTGGAATCTGTAACAACCCCCCCCCCCCCATGGTTTGAGCTCGCTAAATTTTTATTTGGGAAAAAAACTTACTTCATTTAAAAATTTACTTCACTATTACTTCATTTCATTACTTCACTTCATTATTATTACAATTACTTCATTTCATTACTTCACTTCATTAATACTACAATTACTTCATTACATTACTTCACTTCATTAATACTACAATTACTTCATTACTTCACTTCATTTACTTCACTTCACTTCGTAGTACTACAATTGTAGTGTACACTTTGTAGTCTTCAAACTGGTGAACGTGTGTGTGTTGTAGTCTTCATTTTGAAATGAAGTTTTTCCCTTCGCTACTACACATCCACAAATTCGCGAAATCTAAACGAAGGTACATACAATCCGCCAAAACGTGCGTACAATCATCATATAATCTGGTGACATCGCACGTAGGTAAATTCATCAACATTCGCTTTAGTATTACGCATATAGCTAATGCAAAAACATCCGGGAGCAAGCATATTGTACATTATGTACTGGTAAAAGGTTTCGATCACACACTCGTGTTTCGCATGTTTTTACTTCTGTTCTGCTTCATGTTACGTACAAAAATATATAATATATTTTTATTTCTATTATTCTACGCTCGCAATTAAATTTCAATTTCGCCTACCGCATACAGGATGGCCCGAAACAATTGGAATAATTTTAATTAAATAATTATTATTTTTTTAAATAACTTTGAATTCTCGAATAGTTTTCAAGTTTATTTTAAACATCTTGCACCCTTACCTGTAGCAAAGCAAATAACATTTCTTCTTCTTTCTTGAATAAAAGCAATTTACAAATATTGCAAGCTACTAATATTGAAATGTTTTCAATTTTTTTTTCCTTTCAATTTCATCTTACGAAGACAACTTCTGACAGTTTTTACAAAAATTTTACAACTTTCAATTTTCAAATTCGTCTTTCAAAAATTTTTTGCAACTTCTGAACTTTTATCATTTTTTACAAAAAATTTATTAGTCTTATAATTTTCAACTTTCTTCAAAAAAAATTTTTCAACTTTTAAACTTTCAACTTTTTTGAAAAAAAAAAATTCTACTTTCGAATTTTCAACTTTTATACAAAATTTTTTTTACTATTTTTGGAATTTTTTTTTCAAAAAAATTTTTTTTCGAAACATCAGGTCTTTCTTTTCTTTAAATGTATACGCATAGAAACCTACGTAGGTTAACCATGTAAATCAAGAAAGAAGACAACATAAGCTTCAACAGGCTAAATGGAAGACAACAAATGGGCATATACAATCACTGTAGTCATGGACAAGGAGGACCAAAGATGACTGGGCAACACAATATGGTGATTGACATCTGCAATGCTGACTCACTGGCATCTGTAACAACAACGCCGACTCACCGAGCGTTCCACCCAACAACGCCGACTCACTGGCGTTCCAACCAGCGACGCCGACTCACTGCGCGTCCGCAGCAACCCGTGCCGACTCACCGTGCACAGCAACCCGTGCCGACTCACCGTGCACAGCAACCCGTGCCGACTTACCGTGCACAGCAACCCGTGCCGACTCACCGTGCACAGCAACCCGTGCCGACTCCCTGTGCACAGCAACCCGCGCCAACTCATCGTGCGCCAACAACGTCGAATCACTGGCATTCCAACCAGTGACGCCGACTCACTGCGCATCCGCAGCAACCCGTGCCGACTCACCGTGCACAAGCAACCTGCGCCGACTCACTGTGTACCCATCACCTGCGCCGACTCACTGTGCGCCAACCACCAGCGCACTAACCGCGCGCTCAGCACCAACACATATGGGGTACTCAGAGGGACTCAAGTACTTACTTACGCTTCTCCGCCTGGATCCAACCATCAACAGAAACACAGCAGCCAGTCAACCAACCAGTTCCTCCAGCCTTGTCCAGACCGGCCGCTACCACCACCACATCTGCGTCACGTTCCTCACCATGTTCCTCACTGAGGGGGAGCCCTGTGGTGGAGCCAGACCCGCTTGGACTCTAGTCCCTCGAGTGTCCCAAACAGAACAAGCGGATCGAAGGATATCGCCCAACGAAAGCCCGAGGCGCCGGCAAAGTACCAACCATTCTTTCACCGACCGGCGCCCGCGATACCACGCTTAAATAGGCACTCCGTATATTATTGTATAACGCATTCTTCAAACATGTAAAGTTTTGTATCTTCAATAAACCAACGAGCTAATTTTCAGTACTTCTTTCTATTCATCCTGTATCGCATCCCGCTCAGCTTCTCATACACCTTCACGCAACGTACATTCATACACACGCCTTCAGCGTTTACCCAACACGCATCAGACTGATATGCATTTTGGCAGTGGTGCAGTCACACTGATTCCTTCGCGAATACACGCACATTAACACCATAAAACAAACAACTGCTAAATAAGCATTTTTTGGCTTAATTTCATTGTCAATTTTATTTTCTTATCAAGAGTGTCTTATATTTATTGTGTTGTGGATGACACTCCTTCCCTGTATTCCGCCATAACCTAAAGAAAAAGAATGCAAAATTTGGATCAGATCGGCAAACGTTGTAGATTTGTAAAATAAATAAATCAGGTGTGGAGGTGGGGTGTGAACGGAATGAACATGCAGAGGCGGCTGACATTTTTTCTGATAGTATAACTATGTGTAGGACAAAGTTGATACAATTCTTTACATCTCAACGAAATGGAAATGGATGATAAATTTTTATTTTTCTTCTTTCTACCTAAACTTCTCATTTAAATTTACACAAATCTATAAGATTTACTTGAATATTTTTAACTGCAATGTATTTATTCTTCTTCTTACTACTTATAATCATTTTATTCTGACTACTTTAACTTCTCTTTTTATTTTACACAAATGATGTACTTGAATCTTTTTAACTGCAATTTACACGAATCTAAATTTTACACAAAACTCTTACTTCCTTAGCATTTTATTGAATTTGTTAAAAATATCTTCTTATTCTCTTGTATACAATACATAGTATTCTAGGTAATCAAGTGAATTCACAAAATTGGCTCAATTTTATTATTATATCATATGTTCTATTTCTTAATATTCTTCTTTCTTAATATCATATTCTTAATATCAAATTAGCTGTTAGAATTCCAAATAAAATAAAATTAAATTAAAATTAAAAAAAAGTAACCCATAAAAACCAAGTTTTTATTATACTCCCTTTCTTTGTAAAATATAACAACAATTAAAGACGAATTAAAATATATAACATAACACTAAACTTACAGAAATTTGATATATTTCTAAAATGTTAGATGTTTTGAGCTTTGATAAGACACTTCATGCTTTGAATATTAAATTCTAAAAACATTTGCCAGTCAATTTAGATTTTCGACATTCGTAGTGAAGTACCTATTATGTATACCGACGGAGTAATTCAAATTTAGAAAATATTCCGCGACGTTATCGGGCCGCCGTTGCTAGAAATCAAACTTTTCTAATGATCCAATTTGAAAAAATCAATAAAATTTCTAAAAATCAGAAATTATACTATAATTATTAATTTAACGAAAACGATCTTCTTGATCGTCGCGACGAGTCTACTTGCCAAGTTTCAGCCCGATTGGATCACGGGAATAGGGTTAAAAATCGATCCAAAGTTTTTTCACCCGGCAAACCGGCAAGCAAGCAAGCAGGCGCCACGAGTTAATATAAAGGTAGTAACTATATGCACATGAATCTTTAACAGCGATCTAAATTTTCACAATTCTAATATATGTACTTATACCTTATAATTGTATATCTGTCTTATGTTATTTTTTTTAAATTTATGTATGTTGTATATGTATATTTGTAAGAGCCCATTAGGGCGTTAAATAAATAAATAAATATTTATATCTAAATATATAAAAAATTAAGAAGTGAACTGACGGGACAATGAGGGCAAAATTTTGGATGGCAGCCGTGCGGCCCAACTCTGCTTTGCAACGTTGGGTTGGTTAAAAAATGCCAACCTGGCGGCGAATAAGTAGGACCGATTTAGGAACGTTTGCTTATAAAACGGTCCTGGGTAAGCGTTGGGTCTGCCCTCATATCTAAATATTTATCAATGAAAGAGTAGGTACCTGTGCCTTTTTTTCAAATAATTTGTGAGAATTCGAATGCATCATTGTGTCAAAAAGAATTTTAGGAGATTCATGATTTAGGACATTCAAAAATATACATTTTTATTTATATAAATAAATAGTAGGTATACGAAATCAAATAAGGTATACAAAAACATCCTCGTAATCATATGCAACGTTGTGCCAAAATTTCATTGCAATCGGTGAAGAAGTTTTAGAGATTATCGATTTTGTACAAACGAACACTTACATTTTTATTTATATAGATAGCCCCATGTTTCTATTAATTTTATAATTTTCATTATATTTCAATTATCTACATAATATTGAATTCAGTGTTTATTTTGACATAATTACATTTAATTTTGTTGTAACCAATAACGTAATTAACATTTTCAAATAAGTGTACATACAAAAATATGGTCGTAAATATCTTCTTCCATTGTCTACTTTGGTGAACAATCGTATCCATTACAACATTATTATTTTCAGAATAGGCTACGATATCATGTTTTTAAAATGAAAAAATATTTTCTTCGAAAGCAGCGTAATAATTTTGTGGTGACATTATTAATACAATTAATAAAAATAAACTTAGATTTCAACATTTTTGTATAGCAAAATATCGACATGTTTCATTGCCCATGGCCCCTTATAATTGTATACTAATAAATTAAATTCAAAAATCGAGGTATTCGAAATAATTATTTCTATTTGAACACCTTGATACTGAAAAACATTGGAGAAAAATTGTATTGCATTTGAGAAAACTAAATTTATTTTTATTAATTATTAGCTGTGCGTACCCGGCGTTGCACGGGTTAAGGATTATGTTGAAAATAAATTTGTGGGGGGGAAAAAAAATTCCATTGTTTTGCAAAGCCTGTAATTAAAATAATGTTTCCATTTAATCAAGGCTAGGATGGATTGTTTGTCTAGGGAAGAAATATGGCCTATTTTTTCCGTCGGAAATATATATGCAAATTTTGGGTCCAATCAGTGAAACGATGTAGATATTTGTACAAAAAATATATCTTTGGGAGGGGGTGGATTAGAGAGGAAGGGGAAATGTCGCCTTTATTACCAGACTGGTCCTAAAGAATATATTTGCAAATTTTGAGTCCGATCGGTCGAACGGTACAGACTTACATTGAAAAAATATCAAGGCTGGTAAAGGGGTAAAAGGGGAGGGGAGAAATGTCGCCTACGTTACCCGCTGGGTCCTAATGAATAATTTTCGAATTTTGAGTCCCGTCGGTAGAACGGTGCAGGTTTGCAATGAAAATATATTAGGGGGAGGGAAAGGAGTGAAAGAGGAGCGGGAAAATGTCGCCTATGTCACAGGCCAGGTCTAAAAGCATAAGTATGCAAAATGTGGATCAAATCGGACAAACGGTGTAAATTTGTATAGAGAACAGACAAATAGACAGACATTGTGTTTTATAGGTATAGATATAGATAATCTCGTTTAAAATGATAAGCTCAGAAGTGCACTTTCTCATTGGTTCAAAGACGATGTAATCAAAATATTTTAATTCGAAAAATGTTATATCTAAATTCTAAATATTAATCAATATTGAAAGGGTAGGTACCGGCGCCATTTTTACTTTCTTTCTTTTAACTTGTGGCGTCTGCTTGCTTGCCGGTGAAAAAACTTTGGATTAATTTTTATCCAATCGAGTTGAAACTTGGCAAGTAGACTCGTGGCGACAATCAAGAAGATCTATCAAATTTTCGTTAAAAAAAATTAATAATTATAGTATAATTTCGGATTTTTAGAAATTTTATTGATTTTTTCAAATTGGAATCATTAGAAAACTTAAAGTTTGTGTTTACTGGGGTATTATGTCGTGTTGTTACGACCTTTCGGACCGACGTTTTGGATCCTATTGCAGGGTCCATCATCAGGGCTGATGTGTTGTCGTGAATGTTGGTGTTGTGGTTTGAATGCAATCGGCTTGCAATACCGTGCCGATGACAACACTCAGCGACGCACTGGAAGGCAATGGTTACAAGAAGCGACAGATACAATGCGTCATAAGAACGAAGTCTGTTCGCCCTGAAAAACATACAGAACCTGAGTGCAGAGGCATCGCCTTTCTGCCTTTTGTCCAACGCGTTACAGACAGAATTGCCAGAGCTCTCAAGAAAAGAGACATTAAGACAGTTTTTGTTACCAACTCAAAAATTAAGGATTTGTTGAGATCAGCGAAGCATCGAGATCGCTTAGAAAGGACGGTGTGTATAGACTTGATTGTCAAGACTGTGATAAAGTATACGTGGGACAAACGGCGCGTACAATTTCCAAAAGGGTCAACGAGCACAAAAAGGCATGCAAACTCGGTCATCCAGAAAAATCAGCACTGGCTGAGCATTTTCTGGATACCGGTCATCATTTTGCATTCGAACCGAAAATCCTTGGAAAGCCTAAGAGTCACCATACGCGTCAAGGAAGCATTAGAAATCTACAAGCACCCGATAAATATTAATAGAGATGATGGTCTCAAATTAAAAACATCTTGGTACCGGCGCTTCGAAGTGATTCTCGTCGCAGATTCCGCAGAGATAGTGATCAGACAACAGATGAATCATACACGCAACACAATACAACATATCATGACTTCGACACGGTATTGCAAGCCGATACTTAACCACAACACCAACATTCACAACAACACATCAGCCCTGATGATGGACCCTGCAATGGGACCCGAAACGTCGGCCCGAAAGGTCGTAACAACACGGCATAATACCCCAATAAACACAAACTTGAAGATTCTGAGTGGCCGTGAAAAACTAAGAACATTCTTAATCATTAGAAGAGTTTGATTACTAGCATAGCAGCCCGATAACGTCGCGGAATATTTTCTAAATTTGAATTACTCCGTCGGTATTCATAATAGGTACTTCACTACGAATGTCTAAAATCTAAATTGACTGACAAATGTTTTAAGAATTTAATCTTCAAAGCATGAAGTGTCTTATCAGAGATCAAAACATCTGACATTTTAGAAATATATTAAATTACTGTAAGTTTAGTGTTACGTTATATGTTTTAATTCGTCTTTAATTATTGTTATATATTACAAAGAAAGGGAGTATAATAAAAACTTGTTTTTTATGGGTTACTTTTTTTCCAAATAATTTGTGTGAATTGAATGCAATGTTCTGTCAAAATTTCAAAGCAAATAGTTGAAGAAATTTAGGAGATTTAAGATTTTGGACAGTCCAAAATTTACATATTTATTTATATAAATAAACAGTAGGTATATAAAAACAAAGTAGGTATACAAAAACATTCTCGTATTTGAATGCAATGTTGTGCCAAAATGACAAAGAAATCGGTGAAGCACTTTCAAAGATTAGCTATTTTGTACAAACGAACATTTACCTTTTTATTTATATAGAAGATACGAAAATATATTATTGAGTTGCCTTTAAAGAAAATGTTTTAAAATGTAAGAAAATGTTGTATTCATTAACTTTATTAATAACGCATATTTTACAAGTATACATAATGGAAGTCCGGTTGATGTTGGCTTTAGAAATATTATTTGAAAGTATTAATCAGTGTACTGAGCGTTGTTAGCATAATTTAATGGGCCTGGCTGGGAGCCACGAAGAAATAACACGTAGTATTAGACACTTTATGAAAACGTCGTTTTACTTTGTGTTGCGGATGAAAATGCAATGTTATTCAACTTTTATTAATTATTATTTTATGAAGGCTGCCACCGTGTCCGGTTGCATTTATCAGAAATGCTACGCAAAAGTCGATAAGTAGGTATAGTTGTACTTTAATTACGTCACAAGAGATAACATGACTTTTACGAAACAATTTGTTAAAAAATTATAAAATATGTACATAAGTAGTATGTGGGGGGTATTAATAGAGCTCTACTGCTGTATCTTACTTGAGTGTGTAAGTAGAGTTCCACTGATAAGTCTACTCAATACCGTAACTTGAAAATGGTAGGATTGAAAATGGCCTAGGTTTCTTCAAGGAGCTTCCTGCAAATTCGATATCAAATTCATCAATCAATTCCTGTTACATACAAAAGAACAGTGCCTAAGATAGCATAGTAGTAGATATTTCCGAATTTTAACTGCAGGTGTCATCATTGGCTATATTTTCTTATTGGTTTATTCTTTTATTATCTATTACTTCTTATTATCTTATATTATCTTATCGTTTATTATTATAGGTGACATATGATACTAATTTGGCGGCCATCATACAGATAACATATGTGAATATCGTGCACAGGAGGTACCCTATTTCATTCTATTTTTCAAATGGTGTATTTCAGAACATCAATCATTAATATAATTTTCCAGATTAGACCGCGTCAGCAAATGTAACTGACGTCGAAATAGAATAATCTTTAACACCACCTCAATACCAGTAATTGACAGTACCTCAATACTGGCTATAGATATCGATTGAATAGTTTGAAACTGATTATATGATCAGAATGCAAAGGCCTTTCCAAAATAGAAAAGTATGTTATTTGTAATTTGTGATGTCTGTTCTACATCTTAATTTTAGATATTGGTTGTTAATATATTCAATTTCAATTTATTTCAATTTCAATTTTTATTTATTACATAATATGTACATTACAAACATTATGTTCAATGCATACATATTATTAACTTACATCTAAAAATATACATATACACATATACATACACATCCATATACACATATACATAAACACATATGTATAATATACATACATACATACACACACATATATATATCGTGTATTAAAATACTAATTTATTATTAAACAATTAAAAGTGACCTGTACAATCTGGTCAAAGGTGTAGGAGAATCCTGCTTCGGAAAACCCCCTCAGACACATGGAATATATCAATATCCAAAGCAATCTTGTTCAGCATAGCTGTAGCTTTTCCAACAGGCATAACCATCGGCAGGTTGGTCCTGTATATTGGAATGTGAAACAATCTATGCTGACGATGTCTAAGGTAATTATCAGGAACATACAAACCAATGCTCTGCATAATTTCAGTATTCGATCGATCGATCATACCGCGCAACAATCGATAAAAATGTGTAATCAAATACACATTCCTTCTAGTCTCTAAACTATATATTAATTAAGTCCAAGTCATCTCACGAGTAAAGGCGACTTATTTTAAGTGCTTATTATTCCTTGAGAACGAAGTAAAAGAAACCCAATTTCACCTAGTCTTAAAAAATCCGTTAAAATTAAAAAAAAGCCAAGTAATTTATGAAAATACTGGTAAAAAAGGTGTTTAATAAATTGAAATAATATTTCTGGGGTATACTAGTGTAATGATAAAAATTCGGATGAATTCCATTAGACAAGATAAATTATATAGCTAAAAAACTCCAAAATCAAATATAGATGTCTCATTTAACGACATCTGTGGTCATTCAAGGGGAAGGAAAAAGCTTTGTCTCCGGCCGCGATGAGGATCCTTGCAACTCACATGTGAAACGTGGCGTATAATTGAAATATATACAACTTCCAAAAAATTTATAGACATGGTATTCTATTATGGGTAGAAATGGCAAACGTCACATATGTGTAAAGTGATCACTTAAGCCAACCGTACGATAGGTCGTAAGTCCTAGGTACACCCATAAAGACTTCTATACCTACTCTCCCTTAATAAAAAAATATACAGTTTCGTCTCTGTGAGACATCTATAATATACATTAATCAAATAATTTATGTTTGGTTCATTTTGAAAGAGCAAAAAATAAAAATATTCTTTCACGCACCGACAAAATCTACTTGAGTCTGCACTGAGTACCGAAAGATATACCTTATTTTAATAAATTAAGCATTGTTTCATTTACAGAGTGGAAGTTCATGATTATCAAAATAATTTGTGCACAACGTTTTATTCCACTTATTTGAGTTATATAATATACTAGCTGTTCATACCCGGCGTTGCACGGGTTAAATATTAAGTTTAAAATAAATTTGTGAGGGTAAACAAAAGCTAGATTCGAACGGTATAGATTTGCTTCGAAAATATATCAGGGGGAAGAAAAATAGATAGATAAAATCTAGAATTCCGTGTATTTTAAATAAGTAATCCTTGGTGACTGCATTCAAAACATTTTTTTTTAATTTTTTTGATATCGCTATTACCTTTGCTTTTATATCCCGCATATACATTTTGGTTGAATTAAACCTATTTTACTAGAAGAATCTGTTTTGAGACAGGCATAGTTTACAATTGATTGTTTTTAAATAGGTACCGATTTTCAGTTCATTCATATTTCTTACTAGGATTTTATGTGAGGTATTTCATACATATTTTTGGTATAATTTTTCACCGGATTATATTGATTTATATTTAGTCTACTGCAGTTAAAATTTTGGGTCCAAAGTAGTTGAAACTCGTATACTCGTGTGTATTACGTATTCTTGAGATTTAGTAAATTAAGTTGGTTCGTTTAATTGTTCGTAGTGTCACGATATTGACCTATTCAAATAGACAATGCTGAAAAATTATACGAAAATATTTATCTGCTAAAAGTTCATAATAAGGAGAAGCTCCACAATTTATAAATATTCTTTAATTACATATTTGCCGGGTAAGTAGGTGCAGACGAGCCTTTATGATTTCTGCGCGCGCGCGTGTAACGCATGCTTTATTTTATTTTGACGAAACAAGCCAACCAAAAACGGTTGCCGGCGAAGCGGACTGAACCAATGAAAAACATCCTAGGTGACATCATCGCTGAATGGTAGATGATTCAGGGACTAGGGGTATTACAGTGGGATGGTGAAATGGCGAGAGATTTTGACTATATAAGCCATACAAATTTGAGGAACAGCCTTGTTTCGCACACGATCAATCCAGCGGCATAAAATTGAATTTTTTAAATTTAATAAAAATAACAATATATGGCCGTGTGTGTGTATGTGTAATTGTTACCATAAGGTTTATTTTTTGAACATTTATGCATTTAGTTTATAATATTTCTTATACTCGCGTCGAGGCCTCGACAACTTGAATAGTTTTAAGAATTTTTTGTAATTTTATTCTATATGTAATTTGTAATTTTTTGTTGTAAATAAAATGAGTGGAATTAGCGGTCTTATTACTGACGAATCCTGACTGGAGATATAAGGTTTTGTGCATTATTAGGACATCCGCGAGATTCGGAAATAAACGTATCTCACTGTGGAGGATGACGGCCGATCTCGCGAATTAAATTAAATAGCAAAAATATGTTTTTTGCCAGTTTTCAGATAACTGCGCAGCAGATTTGAAAGGCCGTTAAAAGGGTCAGGCAGGCCGACGTTTGAACGCGACAAGCCGGCGCCTGGCGGGGGCCGCTGGTTTATGGACCAGACGTACGCGGCGCGTGGAAAGTTTGCAACGCCGTAAAATCAGAAAGTTCACGAGATGAACTCAGAAAAAGTGCACAAAACCTGGCATGTCATTTCCTGTCAGAATTCGTTATAAAATAAAGAATCGGATTGGAATTGGAATCGAATGGAAGGAGATACATCGAGAGATAGGAATCGGCCTTTTTTGAGGCGATTTATGAACGCCGACACATCCGGACACATTGGTACTAATTAAATTCACATGCAGATGCGCCAGGCGTTCAATTTGACGCAACATTTACATATGTACACCTCCCCGTTCGGGAGATAATTTGGCTAGGCGGGCAAAATAGTCCGTCTAGAGGATGGGCCGGCACAGTATGATCCGCTCGGGAATGCTGCGCTGACCACCATCCGCCACTGGGTATTCTCGAGATGTCTCTCCCCTCCCTTACTAATCCCATTTTGACCGTTGATTTCCCGCTGTGTCTAGATTTTAAGTATAAATAAAGGAAGATTCCGCAGACTCGGCATCCTCAGTTCGCCGAGATTACTTTTACCTTGTTACGCTGCCGGTCCGCGGAATCGTGTTTTGAGAAAAAAGTGCCTTTTACTTTTTATTGAATTTCCTGAAAAAGTGTTTTTTGTTGTTGCTTTCTAATTTACCTTTTTGCTTAAAATATTGTAAATTCCTACTGAATTTCTCCCACCGTAACGCGGAGACCCACCCTATATTTAACTATTTTTAAATTCGATTTTTTAGCCGTTCGGGTTTTAAAATATTTTGGGAATTTATTAATAGTTTTTCGAACTTGGTATGGCCTTGTGCGTACCAAGCCTTGAGTCTTCAGCATCGACGTCGGCCGGAGGCCCTTGTGAAGAGAGGTCCGAAATATCATCAGTGGGGCAGAGAGGCGGTAACACTCGTAGAAACAGCTAAGCATTTCCAATATTTTTTATTTCTATTGCCTTTTATGTATGTTTTATGTACAGATATGAGATTTCAAAGTGATCCAATTCAGTCGATAATTATTAGTCGTAGACTTTGATCGTATCGCACAATGTATTGAAATTAGAAATCTACGTCTTTCCAGGTAGCGGAAGAATGAAGAAAGATAAGATTAAGATGAGATTTTGAAAATAACGTGTGGACATCTCCTCGAACGGTAGATAATTTCAGACAAAGAGTATAGATCCTATAGATATAAAATATTCGTTTTAATTGCTGTTTATGTACGATTCCAAGTTCTACCGGGTACGAACCTATTCTGAGGTCGGTTGATAGACGGCTAATTTACACGTACTTTTGTTGTCGCTCGATTTATAAATAAATTAATCTAAAATGGACCAATTCGTTCAATAATTTACGTAGGCTATGTATGTATTTATGTTACGCAATATGTTGCAATTGGAAAGATTTTGGCAAATAGGAATTTATAACGTTTTCAACTTAATATTCAATTCCCATGAGATGAGGTACATTTGCCGAAGCTAGAATTACGTGTAAACGAGAATAGAAAGAAGGAGGGCATGTATTGTTTTGCAGATTTGAAGCTGGCGGAGTTTTATGATACCAAGGCAAGATTCCTGACTGGAGAAACGTGAAGGGATACTATGGCGCTGGTAATTACGTAATTTTGGAGAGAACCCGTAATATAATTTCGGATCAGGATGCCATCTCTGAAGCAAACCAACTACAAAAATAAGATAAGAACCTTTAATATTATTTATTCTTGATGTTTTCTTATGTGTATTATATGGAATGTTCGTGCTATATAATTTGTTTCATCACTTTTCATTTCATTACGTGGGTTCAGAGTTCGACAAATTGGTACTGATGTCGGGACGTAACGTCGGGATTATATCATAATTATCCTTAGAATAGAAGCGAGGTCATTATACGTGCGTTCTGCATTTCAAACGTATTACTAACATATATAAATATACATTATTGCGTTTTACAAATTGAATATGATCGCGAAAAATAGGCATTTCGTGCGATGGTGCAATATTAAACTTGCAACGTAGCATAATGAGATCTTATTACCGGTGTTAGGCTTTCGAGGTTAGGCACGCGGGGATTATAAATGGGATAATGAACGAGAACCGAACGGGAGAGTTCGTCTCCTCTTGGTCGGGGGACGAGAAGCCGTTACGTCTTTCACGCCTCGTGATCTGGGGAGGCAGAATTTCGATTTTGATAAAGATGAAGGAAGATTTACTCGCGTGGCGTAGGCAACTATACATAAGACAGGGTCGAATGTCGGAGCGCGCGTTCTCGGCTATGGAGGCTGATTAGAGTGGGAGACATCTTAGATTTGGAGCTAGGTAAGACTATCTTAACTGTATCTACCCGGTTAATACAGGGTTTTTAAGCCAAGAATTACAGGATAGTCTGAAGGTTCTGGAGCGGCGACCCTCAAAGATCTAAGGGCAAGTACCTCTCACGTCTTTTCAGGTCCCTTGGTGCGACGAGCTCGGGCTCTGGTTATGAATGTATGTGAATGTATTAACTCCGTACCCCAGGATGAGATAGGACGTTCCTCATGAACGAGAAATTATAAGATGCAGGTAGCAGTTCGACAATCAATACTTATGCTCGGGACCGCTTTAATGAACGAGGTAGGGCGTTCATCATGAACGAGAAACTGCAGGAAGCAGTCAGCAGTTTAACAATCAGCGTTTATGATCGGGACCGCATTCAGGAGCGCGACGACATTACTAACACCATCATACTCATCATTCACCACCTTTTTCTAACTTGCTGTATACAGAAACTTCTCGAGGTTCTCCCTTCCCGGCCAGCGAGCAACATATCAGGAATTTCACAATCAACTGTAATAATCATGCTGTAATACCATCATTTTAAAATCTCTCAAACTATCAATTGGATATCTGTCACATCTTCTTTGGCAATGCTAATTGGGCTTGGTTGACGAACTCAAAGGATGAGTCTTTTCCAGTCACCCATTTAGTCCATTAGCCCTCAACCAGCCGCACATTATAATACTCCGGCAATGCTTCCTGGCCCTGTCTGACGCACTCAAAGAATGAGTCTTTCCAGTCACCCATTAGTCATTAGCCTTTAACCTGCTGTAACTAATAACAATCTGATCCATGTGATCGCATCGTGGGAACACTCTTAACACTTCAGTCTAATCTGGCTGCAACGAGGGACCGTACATCTAACCTGTAATATCAGACGCTGACTTCCTGATGTGTTGTCGCCGGGGAGCGAGGGCTTCGAAGGATTCCAGCAAAGGCAGCAGAGTCTTGGCTTGATCTTGGTCTGCAGCTTAGCGTGGGAAACTATGATTACGCAGGAGTAAGCTACCGGGTACAGCGTTGCCGATGGTGCTGTATCCCCCCCCCCCTGTAGGGGGGAACCTAAAATCCACGTAAAATAAAATCAGAATCAACTTGACTCTTATAAAATATGACTTATGAAAGAATCTCAAGTTTCGATCTTAGAATCACGGGCTGTGGTAAATTAAATATCAGACAGAACCTCCCCGAGCCTCTGTTGCGCCTAGTTGTTATGAATATATGTTTACTCTTTCTACTATATACCATGAACAGATATATCGGGCCGAAGACCTCCGAACGCGCTAGTGGTAAGCCTTGTATGTATGTGTTCTGGAGTTAATTTAAGTTAATTTGCATTTCGAATATTATGTGTGTGTTTTATAAGTATAATTGTGCATTAATCGACCGGGAATTATCTTACCCGGATGACCGGCAGATCCAGTATACTATTGCATACAAAAATTAGTTAGAAATAGATATTTCGTGGTGTTGCGCAATACTAGCGCTAAGTTCCTATTATGTACCGTCAGCCGTATGATGTGGATACCATGTTATACTCAGAACGCCCTAGGCTGTAGTTCACACGTGGTATTTGTCAATCTAAATATTCCATTGTAATCGTGACCTTGCACTCAGCCGTGGGATCCGTCCACAGGTTCTAATATGAAACATCGGTAACCGGGCGGCATCGTTCTAGGCGAAAAATCTACGTAAACATATCTGTGTTCGCGACGCCGCTACCGGTTGCGAGGAAATGACGGATGCGTCCTCCACGATAGGCGATTTTGTTAGTCTGTTCAATCGTTCGTCATTTTTGAGTCCGGCTCAAGTTGCGCGTTAATTATGTTAAGTTAGTTTCACCTCGTATGAATACAATGGCATTTCTTCTGCTACGCTCCTAAAAGTGCCTGAGTAACCGCGTCACATCGAGGAGTCCTAAATTACTATCATTAGACGATTACTGGCCAAATTATATGTTAGACTATACGTAAACATAATTCAATCACGTAAATAAATTTTAAGCATAGCTTTGAGCTTGCAAAAGCAGATCTCAAATAATAAATTAGACTTTTAATAAATAAACTTAAAGTAAAATCGCTCTTAAAACTTATTCTTAAAGCCTTCTCTTTTAAACTTTCGATTCAAACTTCAAAAAAAAAAAGCTTCACTTACAATACACCGTTAGAGACGCGAAACGTTACAGTAGCAATTGCTATTTGCGTCTTTATAAAATGTGTAATTTTGTATTTATTATTAGGGATTTGGAAAAAAACTTTCAAAAAATGCTTTCAATTTTGCTCTACCCTGAGAAATTATGCGACGTTCTATGATTGATTGACAAAAAGCGAAGTGCACCATTTTAAGAAGTTTTATACTAAGAAATTTTCTAATATTTCTGAAAAACTGATTGTTTTTTATTTTCATTTTAAATATTATGTATGACGGTACCATTTGAGAGTGGCATCAGATGTAATTTCAATACATTTAATTGAGTCAGAGTGTTGAATGTAAGAGCATTGACTGCACGCCGCTGATACATATTATATTTACGTGTTGTACTCATTGGATACGTTCCTTAAATATTATTTTAAGTTCCCAATTTATCCGATTTTTCGATAATACCCGGTATACTGTATGACGTCCATGGAAGCAGAAACAATAAGAATATTATTTATCCGCCCCCCATAGAACACAATACTTGGTTCCATTATTATAGCCTATGGTAAATCCTTACTTTATTACAGGGATATGGGCGCGAATATTGGAAAGCCGATATTTATTAACTTTGTCCCAAAAATAGTTATTATGAACGTGAGTTATGCGAATGGTCGCTTGGGCGTGTACTTATTTGCTTTCCAAGAGTTATATTATAACCGATATTTTAAAACACTTTTGTTGTTATTCATCTTAAGGTACTGCGGCCTCTTTCTTACCTAAATTTATATTTTGTGCCCTATTAAAATTTATCAGTTAACATATAGATTCGGGCATCAATTATGAGCAGAAAATATTATCAGACTAATAGTAATTTCTGACTTATCTAATTATCTTTTTCATTTCCCGAATAATATTACATACCTACATGTTTATTATCTCACACCATCCATTTCACATTTTGCTCAATAGCACTGAAGAATCTTTTTTTTTTCTTCTTCTTTCTTCTTTCTTTCTTTCCTTCTCTGGAAAGAACCTTCTCTCACCCTCTCTCACAAAATTACTTCATATCTCACCCTGTGTGGATCAAATTTTATATCTTATTTATAAACAAACAAAAATAATTCTGCCGCCGTTACAGAGGTCAGAAAGCATATTATTTTCGCATTGATTTTACGTATCTCAATCCGAAGAATCTTATTATTCACCAGCAATGTCTGAAGGTTTATCTCCACAGCAGCAACCTGGAAATAATTAAAATGTTAAAATATACACAATATATATATATATTATATATATATTATATATATAATATCTATTTATTAGTATGTCTAGGGCGAGCTAAGTATGATATATATCATCCACCTAGTCCAGTCGAAGATGAATGGGACAATCCTTCTCGTTAATCTATTCTCAGGGGTCTCCGTCTGACGTATCCGATTTTCACGTATATATATATATATATATATATATATATATATATATATCTATCTATATTATATATCTATATATACATATACTATATATATATATATATATATATATATATATCTATATACTCATATAATACTATATATATATCATATCTTATATCTCTCTACATATCTATATATATATATCGTATGTATATATTATTAGCGTTTACCAAATTATTTTATTCATTATTCTCAGGAGCGAGCTTTTTTTGTCCCAGCTTCTTGGTTGTAGCTGGTTCCCTCAATAATTTATGATCACCCTTTTGTAATAATTTGTCCTCTGATTTACTCTAAGCCTAATTCTTTCTAATGTGTTCTCTGCTGTGTATACGTTTTGTATGAATACAAATAATATGATCGTTTATTTCCGCTACGTTTATCATTGCGGAGAACATATTATACAGTCCTGTGAGTTATTACATTAGTTATTCATGCTCAGAAAATCACACTTCGCTACATTTTTAAACTAAATAAATCAATTGGGAAAAATTTAAATGAGATCCAAAATAACTTTTAAATAATTTTGCCATCTCGTATACACTTTTTAAAGTAATCTAATATATAGACAATATATGCATGTTACTTGCAACTTACATCACTTTTTGAAGAAAATTTTTGCAAAAATTATATTTTATGCTCTCTTATCCAGCTCAGAGTCACTAATCAAATAAACATTAAGTAAATTTTTAATTTACCATTCTAATGATTTATTTTTCCGTCAGAATTAACTAAAATTTGTGTGCAATTGTTACAAACTAATTTTACATAATTTTTTATTAAAATCTAACAAAATTCTCGCGATGCTCCGTAATAAAACATTTATATAATTAAAAAATAGCTCTCTCTTTTGTGTTCAACATATTAAAAAGATATGTAATTATATTGATGATCTCACCACCCTCCTCCATTAATGTTTTCATGTTTCCGTCCGTTTTTTTAGTACACTCAGGCCTCGTATAACACGGTTATATGGTTACACAAAAATCTCGTGTAATACAATTCAGTGTTATACAAGGTTTGAAGTTCATACAAAATTAGGGTTTGCGTTCCAAAAAAAAATTGAAATAATTTATATGAATATGTACTTTATTTTTTTAATAAAAATATATAAATTTACATATTTATTGAAAAATAAACTTTAATAACACATATATTGTAATTTATTTTAATCATAATCATATATTTAATATAATGTATTCTTTATTATTCTTTTTTTGTGTAGTCTTCTCTTTTTTCTTATTTTTTAATATGTTCATATTAAGTTTATTGATGTAAAAAGCCATATATAAATAAATAAATATAATGTAGCATACATTCATCATTGCTATCACTTAGAATAATTCTTAATTTTTACTCTTTTTCGACATCGGTTTTGAGTTTTCATCATCGGAGGAAGGCTCTGAATTTCTTGTGGTTTTAGCCTTCATAAACCATAACGTATTTTCTTATAAGGTTCCAAAATCTGCTGTAATTCCCTCTTGAATTTCGAACTTCTTTCCATTATAGGATCCTTTTCAATATTTTTTTTCTAATTCAATAGCCAATTCCAAGCCAAGCCCTCATTTACAGTTTTTAATGTGAAACATGTAGCTACCTCGCTGCAACTGCTTTCTGAGTCATTTATTGTGGTAGTTTCATTCAAAGTTTCGATTAATTGAAACGAAATTGACAAGTCTCAACATGCTGAGTGAGATCATCATGACTCTTGGCACGTTCTGTCATGGACGCAATCTACAGATCAAACATTATTTAATTCATTTATTTTTCTGAAACCGTGTTTTAAAAAGCGTGTTGTACAAAAAATATATCAATTTATTAATCCGTGTTATATAAAATAGTTTATATAAAACCGTGTTATACGAGGCCCAAGCGTATTATACAAATTTATTGAGTATTGAAAATATTATAAGCGACTCTAAATATTATGTAAATACTAGACGGAGCTATGCAAAGCTGTGGTTCAGAAGAAAATAGGAAGAAACGGTGAAACTTGAGCGGAGCGCCCGACCAGCCGGATCCGCGATACTAGTTTAGCTTTGTACTGATAAATGCCACTCTGTGTCCAGTTCATTATTAACTATCCTAGTTTCGAATGTTTGTCTCTCCGTATCTCGCTGGAATCAGGTTGAAATAACAACAAAACACTGATGATGACTAACCGCTAATGAGGCCCGGGCGCCCGAGTGTGACTCGTCAATCATCGCACGGTTCAGGTTACACGCAACGGTCGTTATTAATTATTATTATGTCCCGTAATTTTTCACGGGCTTACGGCTGTTGAGTCATAAAAATCGTTTAAAACGAGTAGGTGTTGCGTCCCTTCCGTACTACATGGAATCGCTCACGGTGAGTGCGCATTAATGTTGAAATTAACTAATAAAAGAGTGGTTACACAATGTATAACTGTAAAGCGAGCGGTCTGTAGGAACGCGAATGCTGAAGACATAAGTGCACCACCTGCACGCAATTACATATAACTTACTGGAGCTCCTTACCACTTCTATCTACTTTCAATGTGCTATGCCTTTTTTTATAGAAACAAATTTTATTTTATTTAAGTCGTGTATTATAAATATAAATACCTATTGAAATTTCGCAAGTGCGTAAAGCGTTTATCCAAACAAAATATTTATCCTAACTATTCGCGTGTTTTAAAAGTTCAATTCTACGTCGTTAAAGTCTGTTTCTTAGAAGTACTGACGGAGACACCCGAACACGCTGTTACTTACGCGTAGAGATATCGATAAAAATTTATATTCTACGATAAAGTTTCGTGACACATCAAAAAAGTTTTCACCGTGTTTCCAATTCGCCGCAAAATCTTGAAACAGCTTTACCATTTACTATAGTTTAGCCAGGGCAAGGTTTAGTACCTAGTCAACTTTTACAGAGCACATAAAAAGTTTTTGATTACAAACTTTCGCGGCAGTAAAAAATCTAGTTCACATTCCATGTCCTCGACTGATAAGACGCCATTTAGCTTTTAGGCTAATGAATGTGCCCTAAACTTGATTTAAGTGAGTTATGTCGTGAAAAAGTAATTAAGGGTCATATTTCCATATGATGTTATAAATATCCCACGCCCACAGCAATGAGATAAGAAAAAATATTAAATTTAGAAAAATGTCTATGGAAGTAAAGCCTGGAAACAAACCAAATCAGAATGAATGCAGTAGTTTTCACGGTCCGGTCGTTCAGAATCTTCTGGTTAGAGGTCTATTTATTTATTTTCATCGCTACTCTGCCGTGAGTATGCGAGCCCTCTAGGCAAAGTTTCATTAGCGACATCAACTCTAATGATACTCTTTACAATGGGATCCGAAGCTCTTTGGCCAGAAAAGTTACACACACAAGGCATAAAAATCTAACCATAGATTCTGATTAATAACATAGGCATTTAGCTCATTGTAAAATACTAATAATATTGACGGGACGCTTATTCCTATTTCTATATATCTGTTTATATTTCTGTATTTCTTCTATATTCTATATTCTTTATTCCTATTTCTATATTTCTGTATATCTGTATATATCTATTTAAAAAGTAAATACAAAAATCTGTTACAGAAACCTGCCTTAAATAGAAAATTTCTACAAATAAGAAGATAAATAAAATATAAATTTATGGTTATAGCGGTATAATATTGAGACATTACTTGAAAAGCGTTAGTAAAATTATTCTTTGGGCATAAATTCACTCAGAATGACAGACTCTGAAATGTATGTGTCTAACAAATCTTCTTGCGGTTAACACGAGTAATGTATTCTGAATGGTAAAAACATTACTTTGATTGTTTGCGTGTTGCTGTTTTCGTGCCAAACGAGGTCTTAGTTTATAAATTTTATTTTGATTATGTTATGACGTAGTACAGAAAAATTATAAGTTAATTTAAACTAAAATTTATATTGATAAAAGAAATATTTTAATACAATGATCAAATTCAAAAAGGTTTTATAATATGATTCCCTGGCACAAAGGCTTCATAAAGGATCCTGATAGACTTCATGTTTTTGACAATAAACAAATGATATTTATCCAGGTAAATAATGAACACTTTGAGCTACCTATTATTAGGTGGAAATTAAGAATGAGAATGATAAAATACAATTTTTAAATATATAGTTCGTATATAGTGTAAACACTAATGATAACGGAATCATTGTCAAGTAATTTTAAAATTTATTTTAGATTGATATGTAATGAAAGAACGAAAGTGAATAATGACCAATAACAGAAAGGCATGACAAAAAAACCCAAAGCAATCCAATTGCAAAAGTTTCAATTGCTTTTTCCCAATACTGGCGTCCGCTGTAAGCCAATAAATACTAAGGGAGCTTAATTACCGAGCTACCAATGGCCTGAATCTAAATTACAACCCGAGACAGGAGAATATCCCAAGGTGCTAGATAGCAGAGGGCCGTATTTTTGGACAACGAGATTAAGGTAGATGCGCAGAATGTAAAAGCTCGCAAGATAATGAACTTAAGGTGATATTCCCGTAAGGTTTTACGGCATTTTAGGTGATGCTCTTAAACGCGAGTCGCAATTGTAAATTTAATAATTGGCATAGCCCGGATGATTGTCTGTGGATAATAGAATAACATATTCTTCCATTTCTGTATGCCTTGCATGTTTTTGTCGGAAATACACAAGTTTGTATCCTCACAAAAAAAAACTCAATGGCATCGACATAAAATTAAGTGGTTCGTGCGAAGATATATAGAATACATGTTTTTATAAATATTTTTTGGTGGGATATAAGAGAACTCGCAAAAGTTATAAATTTAGAGATACGTATCAATAAAAAGTATGATGTTGATTAATTGCTTTTTCAAAACATTTGATAAGGTTGAACACAAAAAAATATACAAATTCTAAAAGCTGCTGGGATTGACAATAAGGATTTCCGAATAACAGATCATTTTTACTAGCAGGGAGATGACTAATTAACCAATAAATTAGAAATAAGTAGAGAAGTGAGTCAAATTCTTTGAAGTGAAACAAACTGAACTCGCTGTACGAAAGCGACTAACTTATGCCGGACCATTTTTTCAATAGACACAATGTCAGTAGATTTTTTAGAAGCTGAACGAAATTATGATAAATTATAACTTAGCCTGATGAATACTAGATTTGTTGAATTGACTGCAAGGACTTTCACATCGTGCAAAAAAGTGAGAGAATGTTAGAAAATTCCATGTACAGACATTGTTTTTCTGTTATATCATCTAAATCTGAAAAAGATCGTGATTCATCTCGATTCTGCCTTATTTTACAGGAATTCTAAATAACTGTAAATAAATACATGTACGTAATAGAATATTTCATAGAAAAGTCTTGTGTCATATGTACATGAATTATAAAGATATAAGTTATAACATAAAATAAATCATTAAATAATAAAATATCAATATTTTTTGCTACTTTTTTACGCAATTTTTATGTATAATTTTGTGTTAATTGTTTTGATCCTTCATAAAATAAATATTAAATACTCTAATAAATAAAAAGTACTCAAAATAATATGCGTGGGTGTTAAAATTTTCCCCGGTACTGTTAATTCTTGCCCCAGAGCGGGGTAAAATTAACGCCCCACTGTTTCATTTTAAATTGATTATATTTATTTTAGTTTTGATAAATTTAAATAAAGCGTTCGTGCTTAATTTTTCTAAATAGCTAAGTAATTGTACACGACAGAATATTTCGGATTGATTCAAATTTGCTATAGGCATTTTTTACGTGTTGATTTAAGTCCCGGGCTTCCCTACGCAACCTATCCTGTCCTGCCGCCGTTTTCTTATTATTCACCTGCCATTTTATTCCGACTCAGTTTAAACTGTTTTCCTTAACTGTCATTCTAATATGTTTACTATTATTTACTACTAATGTTAGTTGTCCATCTGTAGCAATAAATAAGTAATTATTTTTGATGCATTATCTTTTACAGTTTAAAACTGAAATTAAAAGGTAAAAATTATCAGAGGGGTCATTTTACAAACAATTCAGAACCCAGCAAAAACTGACGGGTAGATAACATGGAAAATCCGTCATACGAAAGTTTATGAATTGTTCTCTATTTTTATATAAAACTTTAAGGGGGCTAATATGCCTTGCATTTATAAATGAATACACGCCCTTCCTTGCACCTGTCAGAATCCCACACTGGCAACCTGACGGTCCGCTGGTCGCGGCTTCCTCTAGTAAGCAAAATTTTATATTTATGAAAAATATAAAATACTTTACTACTACTATTTAGAGAAAAATATAAATTACTCTCTACTACATTTACGAGTTACGTACATTTTAAAGCATTTAACACAATGCTTTTTATGTTATAAGTATCCTTAAATAACACTTGTTATGAATTGCAAAAGTGGTCATCTTACGTTTTTAGATGGCTACCCTTCTGATCATTGGGAAATATTGCAAAATTTCGACAAGTTGAATGGTTCCGGGTTTATAAAGATTTTGGTTATCAAACAGGATCTCCTTTGGGATTACTTTACTTATCGGTTAAATTTAAATTTAAAGTTTATAAAAAATATAAAATACCCAGTTAAGTACACTGTAAATAGAATATTACTTAACACAATGATTTTATTTTGTAATGAACTAACCTTATTTCGAATGTCTACGTCTAACCGTAACTCACTGGAATTCGGCAAGAATTAAAACAACACTGATGATGGTGAGCCGTCAATGAGGCCCGGGTGCCGGAGTGTGACATTGTAACATTCACATGTGTAACTGCGAAATATTCACATTGTAGAAAGAAAAATAATAAATTGACACCGAAATGCTTTGTCTATTATATGTAAAAAATATGTTTTTTATGTATACAATACCTACATGTAAAATTAAGAAAAAAAATTATACAACAATACTAATTAAATTAATCTGTCGGTGGTTCATGGAAAATAATAGAATCCACATTGATTTTATTTATAATAAATAGCGCATCTCCCGATAATGTTTATAAATTAACAAAAAAAAATTGTAATGCTACCCAACTTCTTCGTATTTTTTAAATGTCGTATTTTTTGCACGAATCATGTAGACCAAATCGAAAATTTGGAAATTTCACAGTTAAAATAATATTATATGGAGAACGTACAATTTTATTTCCAACAATGCTAATACGTGTAATTTTAAAATAAATAATCATTTCTCACAGTCGTGACATCCTTTGCGGATACTGTCACTAAAAACTCCACCTCTGGTTCCTTGCCGCGAGTCAAAGCAACTATTTGAATATTGGGTCCCAAGTGGGTACAATTTCAACGTTGCTCGTAGATGGAAAGGGTGCCAGGTGAAACTGCCAACCTTCAGGATGGTTCCTTCTTTGGCTAGTTTATGGTACCCACGCGGGCTTATAAAGTAGGGGCCGAAGCTGTGGCTTCTTACATCAATAATATAGAATAGCTCATCCGTATTCTGAACTAAGCAACATTGCTATTTCTGTATCTTGACAGTTATTGTGTAACATTGTGACGCCGTTTTCTTGACGTTTTATGCTTGGCAGGTTTAAAATTAATGAATTCAATCAATTAGAAAGCTCATTATTCGTAATTGTGAATAACCTAACATTTGTTTACGAGTTAGAGCATTCTCATTGATAGAATTCATTAAAACATCGAAATTGGCGGCAACACAATTTTATACATACGTGTCAATATTGGGATAAAGATCTGACATCCAAATATTGCTATTTTCAGAATAGCACAGACGTGGCACCAGTGCTGCAGAAACGGCTCGAAGGATTAATGATGTGTATGGCGACGGTGCCGCAAAAGAAAACACAGTACGTTTTTAGTTCCAAGGTTTTCGTTCTGGAAATTTCGACCTGCAGAACAAGCCCCGTGGACGGCCGGAGACCAAAGTTGATAATGAAGAATTGAAGGCTATTGTGGAATCCATCGCAAACCACATCCGAGTTAGCTGCAGGCTGCGGTGTTAGTAATAAAACTGTTTTAATCCACTTGAAGCAAATTGGTAAGGTAAAAAAGCTTGAAAGGTGGGTACCTCACGAATTGAGTCAAGCAAATCAACAAACGCGCGTTGACTGCTGCGTTGCATTACTCAACCGGCACAATAATGAAGGGATTTTAAATCGAATCATTACCTGTGATGAAAAGTGGATCCTGTACGATAATCGGAAGCGCTCATCGCAATGGCTGAACCCTGCCGAACCAGCCAAACCATGCCCCAAGCGAAAATTGACTCCAAAAAAGTTACTTGTGAGCGTTTGGTGGACTAGTACTGGTATCGTTCACTACAGCTTTCTTAAATCTGGCCAGACGATTACGGCAGATGTCTATTGTCAGCAACTGCAAACCATGATGGAAAAGCTAGCTGATAAACAACCGAGGCTGGTTAATCGCTCTAGGCCACTGCTGCTTCATGATAACGCTAGACCACACACTGCACAAAAGACGGCTACCAAATTAGAGGAGCTTCAATTGGAATGTCTAAGACATCCACCGTACACTCCAGACCTTGCCCCAACAGATTACCATTTTTTTAGAAATTTGGATAACTTCTTGCAAAGGAAAAAATTCAACTCCGATGGGGCAGTCCAAACCGCCTTCAAAGATTTTATTGATTCCCGTTCGAATGTTTTTTTTAGTAAAGGGATCGATGAACTACGTATGAGATGGCAAAAGTGCATAGATAGCAATGGTACATACTTTGATTAAATAAATATATTATAATAAAAAAAAATCGGCTTTATGTTCCTCCCATACTAAACGCCAATTTCATATGTATATACATATGAAATCAACTCAATTAATTTTGGAGATGGAACAACGATCATTGAAACTGAAAAATAACTGTTATCCATGTTATTTTTTGTTATTTCTGAATTATTTTTATTTATTATCCATGTTATTTTTTGTTATTTCTGAATTATTTTTATTTATGGTGGTTAAATCAGTAGGCATGGTAGAATGTGGTAAAATGTAATATATAGTAGTGTCATTAACTGTTGCTTCACTGATCATGGAGTAGTTTCCTGGCGTAGCAGAAGCACGTTTTCTGGTATTGCTTAGAATAAAGTAGTTAGAACCTGTTGCAGTAGAGTAGCTTTCAGAAGTTGCGGTCTCCAGATCACTTAATTCAGCCTCCATCAAAATTTATTATCCATGTTATTTTTTGTTATTTCTGAATTATTTTTATTTATGGTGGAATGGTAGAATGTGGTAAAATGTAATATATAGTAGTGTCATTAACTGTTGCTTCACTGATCATGAAGTAGTTTCGTGACGTAGCAGAAGCACGTTTTCTGGTATTGCTTAGAATAAAGTAGTTAGAACCTGTTGCAGTAGAATAGCTTTCAGAAGTTGCGGTCTCCAGATCACTTAATTCAGCCTCCATCAAAATTTATTATCCATGTTATTTTTTGTTATTTCTGAATTATTTTTATTTATGGTGGAATGGTAGAATGTGGTAAAATGTAATATATAGTAGTGTCATTAACTGTTGCTTCACTGATCATGGAGTAGTTTCCTGGCGTAGCAGAAGCACGTTTTCTGGTATTGCTTAGAATAAAGTAGTTAGAACCTGTTGCAGTAGAGTAGCTTTCAGAAGTTGCGGTCTCCAGATCACTTAATTCAGCCTCCATCAAAATTCGGGCGACATCAAATTTCGATTTTATTTGTGTTCGCTTCGATAGTTTTTTGTATGTATCGGCGTATCCCAAAAATAATAAATCTACACCGTCACATTTCACATCAACTTTTTCGTCACTTCTGTTGCGATCTCTTATATTTTGTAAGTACTGGATCATTCCATATGTTGGATCGGGATACGGATTACTTTTTTATGCCTTCTATAAATTTGTTGAGCGTTTTAAGTTTCTTGTGGATAGGAAATTTGTGCACTTCACTGTCTTGAATGGTTTCGTCTCTGGCCGATGGAGAGTTAGTAAAATTAACGTCTTCCACATTCGGAGATGATACATGCTGTGAATTGTTTCGTTACGTATTTTGGACCTAGGGATAATTATTACTATACGCGCATCACATTTAATATATAATAAATCGTAATTTTGCGGCTGTGATAATCCAGCCGGCGATCTTTCATAATACTTATGTAATTTTCAAATACGTCGCGGCCCAAACGGACAATCATTTAAATTGATATCCACCAAATATATAAACGCTTTAAAATGGATTATTTTTACTATCGAAGTGTGTTTATTTTGTGGGACTTCGCGATTGCTTGCCTGATCTTGATTCAATTTGTACGAGAGTTTCTTCTAAACGGATGTATCTTTATGCAAAGGAATTTTATGTTATCTGTACTGGCGATTGAATACACGGGTTACCGTGTGATTTGTTTAGTAGCAATATGATAATTATTGTATTGCATAAGTGGTGTGCAATCCGGTCTCCAGCTAAGGATCACATTTATATTATCTATTACGGTTAATTATTTTTACTATCTAAATGTATTATTTTGGGAGTATTTGAGATCGGGATTTGGAGCTGGCGGAGTTTTTATAATAACGAGCAGCATTCTCGATAGAAGGAAAATGAAGGGCTGCACAGGCGCTGGTAATTGCTTAATTTTGGAGAGAACCCGTAATATGATTTCGGATCAGGATGCCATCTCAGAAGCGGACCAACTACAGAAATAAGATAAGAACCTTTAATATTATTTATTCTTGATGTTTTCTTATGTGTATTAAATGGAATGCTCGTGCTACATAATTTGTTTCATCACTATTCATTTCATTCAAAAGTAGATCTCAAATAATATATTAGACTTAACAAGTAAACTTAAAGTAAAATCATTCAAGCTCTTAAAACTTATTCTTAAAGCCTTCTCCTTTAAACTTTCGATTCAAACTCCGACTTACAAAAAAAAAAGCTTCACCTACAATACACAGTTACAGACGTGAAACGTTACAATATGACGAAAGAAAATAATGAGAAATGCAAGACTCTTTTATGTGTGAAAGAGGATGCATGGGTCAGATCTTCTCTCTACGAGTGTTAATGGAGAAATTTTTAGCGAAAAATAAAAATTAAATTAAACAGATCTACAAAACAATATATAGATCTGCAAAAGGCGATGCAGTTATAAGAGAAAGGTTATGTAAGGTTCTCTCTGGTTATAAGGTGAACAGTAAACTCATATATGCAATACGATGGAAGTACTACGTGTGTAAGAATCAATGAATCATTCACACCATGATTTAATAATTCAAAAAGTGTCAAAAAATTCAAATTTTTTATGGATACTTATGTGAAAGAACTAGAATATATTAATAGTGCACGAATGAAGAGTTTTATTATATGCTGTTTACTGTAATATATTTACGCGAATGATGCAGTATTAATATAAAAAGCGAAGAATACTTACAGAGACTAGTAAGCAGGATGGATGTTGTGTCCAAGGAAAGTAACTCTATTATGTATGTTAATAAGTCAAAAGTTATGGTATTCGACAGGAAGGAAAGTAAGCCCACGTATGAAATACTAGAAGGCAATTAATGATTAGAGAAAGCAGATGAGTTGTATTTGGAAAGCGTGTTCGACAGAAAAAGGAAGGCTGAGAAAGATATTGAGAGCAAGGTTACTGCTGGGAATAATGTGAACGATGCTACAAATGCAATATCTAATTGAAATATTTCTACCGTGGTGAGAATAGCGGTACGCAATGGGATTCTGGTACCAACACTGATTTACGGAAGTGAAGCATGGAGCTGGCAGAAGAAGAACGAAATTAGACTGCATACGATAGAGATGAGATCACTTAGACGTATGTGTAACAAATCCATTTATGATAGAGTAAAGAATGAAGATGTAATGAAAGAATATAAAACCGATCTTTGCATAGTGGATAGAATAAAAAAAGGGTCGCTTAAATGGTTTAGGCACGTCGAACAAATGAATGAGGAAAATGGTAAGAAAAATATATCATGCAAGTGTTGACGGTACCAGAAAGATAGCATGTCTGTGAAAGACGTGGCGTGACCAGATTAACCAGATACTGGAGGACGGTACTGTTACAAGCCTCAACAATCGTCGAACTTGTATTTGAAGATGTATGTATGAATGTGGATAAGGCGAGAGTTGTGTCTCTAGATAGAAGAGTGTAGCGCTATGTGCTCTCTGCCTACTTCCGCGAAGAAACGGCATGATGGTAAGTAAGTATGATATATAATGCTATGTGATTTCTATGTGAAAATGAAATCTCGCACAGGTGGCAACACCGCGAGCTAGACGCATAGCCGTGTCGTTTTGAGAACGCCACCATTCGTAGTATTGCGCCACGTTGTAGTTGAAGTTGGATATTTGCTGTAGGGACCTGCTGGTTTCAGTGGTCGATCCCTTGATAAGCAAGTTTTAGAAGTATCAAATGATATATTATGTCAGTGATACTGTAATATGTCAAATCTACATGTATACATTTTGTAAAGACGTAAAATATAGAAAGTGTTTCATGTTAAAGGGCCTCTCTGGAATTTTACATGGCTAATGATTATGGTCCTCGCGTCATGATGGTTCGGGAGATGCGTGACGATGCAGCCTAGCAGCGGAGCTGTCTGAAGGCTCGCTGCGAGAGATGATGTCCGCTCATATCAGGATCACCGGAGGCCATGGCACGCTTGGATCTTGGCCCTGAACGTTACCCTGAGTAGGCGTGGACGACCCACCACCAAATCCTGGGGTTGCAGGTACATTACATCAGAATATTTGTCTCCAGGATTTCATATTTGACCTAATTAAAATTGACCGCTCGCAGCACAGTCGCGGTGTTTTGGTCGCAGCAAGTGTAATCGTAAGTATCATAATTTTATTACCCTCGGAACTCGGTGCCACGTAAACGTGTTGATGGACTACGATGATGAACTACCAGGAAGTTTAGTGTAATTCTTGTGATGACAGCATTACCATATATTTATTAATCAATTGAAGATATTTAGGTAAATTTCATCCGATAAGAAATACACTTCAGCTCGATGAATGTTATATTTTAGAGATAAATTGCATCTTGTTTATCCCGTGCAGGTAAATCTATTTTTTGTTTAGGTATGTAGATAGAATGATTTATGTTCTTGTTGAAGATTATTGAAATTGATTTGATTTGTACATGATTAAAATAGTAGATTAATCCCAAATGTTGTTAATATTTCTTATATTTTGTTATATTTTGGTTGGGTCATTGAATAGACATTTAATTTTTAAAAAATATAGTATTACTTCCCATAATATTATTTATTTTGTTACACTATTTATTAATATACTATGCCGTTGACGCGACATACCATAATGATAGATGGTAAAATATATTATTTTACCATCTATCATTATGGTATGTTAGTTATTGTACTTAAAGAATTTAAAAGTACGTTTTCTATAATAAAGCAAACATAAGTATTGGTTTTTTTACGCAGGTTGGACAAATTTCCCATTTCAAAAAAAATATTAGGGCGAAAAAATTCAATTAGGGGATAAGGGTAGGTACCGTACGATGCGACAGTGCGTGAAAAAATCTTGTGACAGCAAAACAGGGGATGCTATATGTGCTTTGTAACTCGAAACTTGTTTGGCCAACTGAACTATTCATAGATAATGCGATTACGTCATGTTTGGGGAGAGTTCTTAGAAAAGTTGTTTCTATGTAGGAAAGTGTGTAATATATAAATTCAAATATTTCCGATGTTTATTGCATTAACTTTATTTTTGGACGTTATTATTAATTTTAATTAATTAAAAACTATGTAAAAAAATATATAAAATAAAATAAAATAATAATCAGAATGTCAAATAAGATCAGTTTTAATCTAATCTAATTCATTTCATAATAATATAAATTTTACCTTACTTTTTTTAATAATTCGACACTTAATTTTTTAGATCTAACACTTTTTAAAAATAATTATAAAATCTTATTTAAAATTTATTGAAAACCAACCTTTACAGACGCTATTATACATAGTACGTCTAATCACCCTCTATCGCATAAACACTCGGGTTTTCATTCAATGATACATTGTCTTAACAATGTACCTCTGTCTCACTCTAATTTTCAAATTGAATTAAATACAATAAAACAAATCGCATTTTAATAATGAATACAGTATAGAATTAATTGATAAAATTAAAAAACAAAAGACATCATTCATTTTGATACTTTGACATTTATAAAACACTGACGATGGAAAGGGTTTTCCGAAACATGTAGGTGTAATTAATGAATACAAGTAGATTAAAATAAATAATAAAAAAAAAATTTAAATGTCAATCTACAAGATTGCTCATCCAATTGAAAAATAAAAACTTTGTACTAACCACTTGGAGTAACTTTACGTCTGCCGGTTTCAATACCACTTCTCTATGATCTTTGTCAGGACGGTGTATCTTCGTATTTATCTAGTATGGCTGCTTTGGGATGTTTGACACCATTCGTGCGCTATCTAATATATTACGTATCAAAGGTTCAATATTTTCAGCCTTTCAGAAATAGACGTGTCCATCTGTTTCCGAATTCGACGAAGCTGTGAGAATTAACCCGGGAGCAGTGGCGTAATGAGGGTTTCCCTCACCAAAATTTTTAAGTGTCTGGCCTGTAAAGAAAGCGTAATAATTTTTTCTTCCACTACACCTGTGCCTTCGGACTATTCTTTTGGGATGTTAATTAATGCGACTAGAACCAATACATTTAGTACTTAAGCAACCATTTAGTGCTATGGAGAGTTTTTAGCGAAATTTAAAATAAATTAAATTTTAATAAATATTATTATTTAGTTCTACGGGTTAAGTATTTTTATGTGTTACAGCTGTTTCGGCTTGTAAGGCCATTTTCAAGCAGTATGGAGAGTTATCTGCACGCGCCTCGCAGCTGTGAAGGATTCCTTCATTGAGCCACTAACGACGTAAGTATCTATATGCAAAATATTTTTATAAGTTTTAACTTATCGCAAAAAATATCGATGTATATGTGCAGCATTTTTATATATTTTATTTTTAATTAAAATAATTACAGTATTAAAAATTAACTCGTGTCGAGGACTTTCTTTGTAAATAATTAAACTAAATAAATTTATATTGTTTTCATTTGTCTCTGAAAGCCACGTCCCGTGATAATTGGCGTCAGAATCGGGATACGGGAGAATTTAAGGAACTCAGCGGGAAGATCGTGTCTGACAGGACCAAACGGCAACAAGAGGCATGAACGCGTTAATGAAGATGCTGGAAGAACTGAAGGAGGAACATGAGCGTAAGTATCAAGAAGATAAAGAAGAACGAAAAAAACAGGAACAAAAGCGTCTAGAGGATGAGCGGAAACAGGAACAGAGGCGTCTAGAGGATGAGTGGAAACAGGAACAGAGGCGTCTAGAGGAAAAGGAGGAACAGGGGCAAAGGCGTCTAGAGGACAAGGAGGAACGTGAGAAGCAGCTAAAGGAACAGGAGTGCAGGCATTTAGAAGGCAAGGAGAAACGTGAAAAGCAGCAAACGTGACAGCAGAAAAACAGGAACATAAGCGCAGGCGTCGAGAAGATAAGGAGGAATTCGCAATGTTGCTGGATGTCAAATTCGGAGGCATTACGGATACTAGGAACTTACGAATAGTGTCAACAGACAACAAAAATAATTGGAGACCACTAAAATAGACGTCGAGAATCTTCGAGAGGACATAAAACAGGACGTCAAGAATCTTCAAGAAGGTGCCGAAAAAACACAACAGAACATCGAGAAACTTCGGAAAGAAGTGAGAAGAAGTCAGAATATTCAAGTAGGTGAGAGTACCACTGTATCTACGAGAATGAAGCCACCTATTTTTGACGGACAATTTTCGTAGAATACTTACCACAAGCAGTTCGAAGCGGCGGCTCTCTCGAATTTTTGGGATGACCAGGAGAAGGGGATTGCCCTAATAATGGCGTTGCGCGGACCAGCGTTGGACACACTACAGATCGTTCCAGAGGAATGCCAACAGGACTATGGTGCCACCGTGAGAGTTTTTGAACTTCGACACGGAGAAAAATATATGCAGGAGGTGCACCGGGTTCAGCTGAATATCAGGAAGCAGAAAAGGATGGAAACCCTACAGGAGTACGGCACTAACGTGGAAAGACTATATGGCATATTCCGGAATGCCTATATAGAGATGCTCGCTATTCAAGCTTTTGCTAATGGTCTACGAGATGACAATCTAAGTCTACATGTACAATTGGGATGAAACAATAGGGTTAGAAAAGCATTAACGGCAGCCCTACAATACGAAGCCTTAAGAAATACCACTCCAGTGAACCGCAGAGAGTCCGGGCTGTAGCGGTTGAAACTGAGAGTGTCCACGATCGTCTTAGAAAGGTAGAGCAAGAATTGATCACCCTTAAAAGTCGGGATAATCGAGGTGCAGAGAGGAGGCCACAAGGAAGGCCTACATGTTTTGGTTGTGGAAAGATAGGAACTCTGCTATACTCCGAAATGCCAAAATATTATACTTCGAATCAATCCTCAAAGAAATTTCAACGACAGAAACAAGGAAAACCAGTTACAGGTTACACAAATATACATTCCACGGATGCAATAGGTCTAATTTATTCAGTCCATCCAAGAAACGATGAGAGTTTTTGTATTTGCGATTACTATTAGTCATTATTCGAGGCCCAACATCATTCCAACATTTACAAACTATTAATGGTGAATTGTATGACTCTTACAGAAAAGCCTGTTAATGTTTGCAAGTATTATAAAATGACGCTCATTGGGATCAAACTCTCAGTAATGCTGTCATTTTTTCACAAGCAGTTCAAATACGAACATTGTTTTCTATAATTATATCAACATGCTTCCCACCAAAACCAATTCATTTATAGATCAAATACAAAGATGATATGTGTGACGATATCTTGCATCAAATGTGCATTAGAACAGAAAATCCAAAATTACAAGTCAGTGAAGAAATTTACAACGAGGCGTTGATATCAATTGAGGTCATGTGCTTAATGATGTCAAACAAAGTATTATCTCAATTAGGAAAGACTGCAATCAATCGCCGATGCACGAATCGTTTAATCGAGAGTTGGAACGCGAGAAACTGTATGATCACGATGCTTTAAGAGAATCAGTTCGAATAAAAGTATGTATTTGATACTCTTATGAATGTTGTGTAAATGATGGAACTGGTGGGATTTACCTTTTGAACGCTCTCGGTGGTATAGGAAAAACTTTTTTGATTTCATTGATCTTAGCAACAATTCGCTCACACAATGGAATTGCACTGGCACTTGCTTCATCAGGCATTGCAGCTATATTGTTGGAAGGCGGTCGAACAGCCCATTCAGCGCTAAAATTTCCGTTCAAAGCAATGAAACTCTGACCTGCAACATTTCTAAGATCTCTGTAATAGCAAAAGTTTTGCAGTGATGTAAATTGATAGTGTGGAATGAATGCACGATGGCACATAAAAATTCTTTGGAGGCATTAGACCGAACCATGTAAGATCTACGGAACAATCAAAACCGATTTGGTGGTGCGATGATTTTGTTAGCAGGAGATTTTCGAACATTGCCAGTGATTCCACGGTCATCGCGAGCTGATGAAATTAATGCATGTTTAAAGTCCTTTATTTTATGGAAACACGTCAAGACATTTAAGCAAGAATATGTATGTCGAGTTGCAAAATGTTCGATATAATCTGAATGATTAGCTTTCCTGACAATTTTTGTCAGTTTATTGAATCAAAAACTGAACTCATTCAAAAGGTGTTCCCAAACATTGCTCAAAATTACAGAGATTATATTTGGTTGAGCGAACTAGCTATATTGACTGCCAAAAACATGGATGCAAATGAATTAAATTTCAAAATTCAAAATGCAATTGCCGGTGAATTGAGGACATGCAAATCAGCTGATTCCACTACTAACCAAGATGATGTCGTCAACTATCCACCCAAATTTTTGAACTCGCTGGATTTGCGGGGATTTCCACCCCACAATCTTCAATTGAAAGTCGGATCGATGGTCATAAAGGTCATAATGCGAAATATTAACCAAACGCGTCTTTGTAACGGTACACGACTAGCGGTGAAAAAAATAATGAACAATGTCATCGAAGCAACCATTCTAAAGGGGACGTATAAAGGAGAAGCCGTTTTGATACCACGCATCCCAATGATTCCGACTAAAATACCATTTGAATTTAAACGACTACAGTTTCCAGTGCGTCTTACTTTCGCTATGTCCATAAATAAATCCCAGGGACAGTCATTGAGCGTTTGCGACATTAATCTTGAAAACCCATGTTTCTCGCATGGCCAATTGTATGTTGCCTGTTCCCGTGTGGGAAAACCATCAGTTTTGTTTGTTTACGCGCCAAGTAATCAAACAATATATATCATGTACCATAAAGCATTACAATGAAAACATTTTTTAACACAATATTACTAAAGAATTGAATTGTTCGAAATAGAAAACTAAATTTTGTAAGTAGTTGTTCTTTATGATTATGATATTAAAATACATAGAAAAGTATAATTAATATTATGTTAATTTATTGTTGATATTAGGGTAGTTATTTGATAGTTAAAAAATGAAGTGATCGCTCTGAAATACATTTTTATTTAATATTTGTTTAAATTACACATTTGTGACTGTATAGTATCACAAACGTATCTGATCTGGTGATCGTTACTGAAAACTAAAGATGCTATCACGACATGTATCTACACTTTAGCCATCACCAGAACTTGACCAGAACAGATAAATTTGTGAGTTGAGTTTTATATTTAATAAAGTTATTATTTTGCGACTAAATGTCTGGAAGTAGGTAATCGGGTCTGCTACACGCTTGATTTGACAAAAGCTATTAGACTCTTTGACAGAACGACGTCTGGCGGGTTAGCTAGTTATAATATCAAGTGGTTTTGCGTAAATGATACCTACATCTTTTATTCCGTTTTCAAATATCTTTTTTATATTGCAATGAATCCCAAATATTCTCGAGTTCACGCTTAAAAAACCCATTTTTATTACATCTTCTGTGTATGGTTTTCTGGGATATTCTGCCGAGTATATATGAACTCTCTGGCCGACGTTTCGGATCCCATTGCAGGGTCCATAATCAAGGCCAGAGGGGTCACATATACACGGCAGAATATCCCAGAAAACTATTCACGGCCGTGAAAACCTAAGAACATTTTTATTACATCTGATTATATCGGTGTTCCCTGGAAAGGAAATTTTCTGGGGTCGTTTCCGGCGGTTACCAAAAATTTTTTCGATACATAAATTTTTTCGTTTATCAATATAATTGATTTATTTTGATAAATTTGAGACAAACTTATTTACGACTTTTTATGTATTTTCAAAGACATGTATAATATCAATTTTTGGGTGGGGTGCAGTTTATAACACTCTGTTTACACATTGGCCTCCAGTTGGGTTTTCGTGTTGCGTACACACACTCGCTTATTCTCAATTTATTGGTACGATTAAAGTTAACGAGGAAAGTTCGCTAAATTATGAACGGACTGTATCGCGATACATTTTCCGCCGCAGAATTATGTCGGCGCGGCGATCCACCTCCCTCCTGCGGGGCTGGTGACGGGCGGGGAGCGGGGGTACCTTAGGCCGCAAGTCCAAATAAAAATAATTCATCACCAATTAATGGCTTCAATTCATAATGGTACACGTTTCAAAATATATTAACACAGATAACACAGATAACTGAGACTTTTTTATTTTAAAAATTAGATACAATAACAGAGTTAAATAAAAAATATTGCAGAGGGACTAAAATAAAATTACATACTAATTAAACACAAAATATCCTCGTTTGCGTGTAAGATACATTTATAATACGGTTTAAGTTTTATTCATGCGTTATTAAATCCCCTAACAAATAAAACTTATTTTTTACAATAGATTTTTTTTTACTTCGTTCTAAACCGAGTCTCTTCGGGTAAAAACGTATTTATATATAAATAGGGGATTATATAAACTATTATACTTTCTAAGATTATTTTTTCAAATTTTATAGTAATTTTAAAATAGTTAACAGTTTCTCTATTTAAAATTCAACGAAGTTGTTGTTTCACATAATTGCATTATGATTATCGCATTTTAGTAAAGTTACTTTTTTCTTCTTATATAGTATGTACTACTTACTATTTAATATATTTAAAATATAATGATACTCCTCTCCTACTCACGAGTTATATTACTCATGAAGACAAGAAATATCATTGTAAAAACTGTCACTATTTTTATTGTAAAAATAAAATGTATTTACCTATCTATATAAATAAAAATGTAAGTGTTCGTGTAAATGTACAAAATCACTTATCTCTGAAAGTTCTCCACCGATTGCTTTGAAATTTTAGCACAACGCTGCATTGGAATACGAGGAATACGAGATAATTGTAGGTATATAAAAACAATTCTTTGTTTTTATATACCTACAATTTATTTATATAAATAAAAATGTAAATGTTTGTTTGTCCAAAATTTTATCTCTTAAAGTTCTTCAAGTATTCATTATACTCCCTTTCTCATTTGTATTGTTTCTAATTTGATATTCTATCAACAAATTCCTCTTGCTTTAAGTTCATGTGGAAAATGTATTCCATGTATATTATTATCCTGAAAACTTATAGAATATTGAAAACGTAATAATTGGTATAGGGAGGCACAGCGTCGGCGAAACCGTCTGATCGGATCCATGGCTCGAGTCAAACTAGTTGAAGTAGGTTTCGCGCCTTCTCCACGCGTCGTGCTCCTTTCTCATATATATGTTATTTGAAAAAACCGTTAAAATTTCGAAAAATCCAAAATTATACTATAATTAAAAAAAATTAAAGTCGCCACGAGTCTGCATGCAAAGTTTCAGCTCGATTGGATCAGGGGAAAAGGGTTAAAAATCGATCCAAAGTTTTTTCGGTAGACAAGCAGACGCTACGAGTTAAAATAAAGGGTGTAAAAAAGTAACCCATAAAAACCAAGTTTTACAATACCCCCTTTCTCATTTTCGGGTTTCTTGTCTACCATATGCGTCGGAATCTCCATACAACTTGTATGAAAAAACCATAAAAAATTGAATAATCCAAAATTGTACTATAATATTATTATTATTTTTTAACGAAAATATACGATAGATCTTTTTGATCGTCACCACGAGTCTGCTTGCAAAGTTTCAGCTCGATTGGATTACGGGAAAAGGGATTAAAAATCGATCCAAAGTTTTTTCGACGGCAAGCAAGCAAGCAGACGCCACGAGTTAATATAAAGGGAGTAAAAAGACGCCAGTACCTACCTTTTCAATATTGATAAATATTTAGACGCCAACATTTTCCGAATTCAAATTTTTTGATTACATTCGGAAAATTCAACCTTGACAGGAGGCGTCGGATTTAAATTATTACTTCCTTTCTTTTAACTCGTGGCGTCTGCTTGCTTGCTGGCTTGCCGGGTGAAAAAACTTTGGATCAATTTTTAACCCTTTTCCCGTGATCTAATCGAGCTGAAACTTGGCAAGTAAACTCCTGGCGACGATCAAGAAGATCTATCAAATTTTCGTTAAAAAAAATTAATAATTATAGTATGATTTCGGATTTTTAGAAATTTTATTGATTTTTACTCTCTTTATATTAATTAACCCGTGGCGTATGCTTCTTTGCCGGCTGGTCGGCTTGCCGGCTTACCGTCAAAAAAACTTTGGATCGATTTGTGACCATTTTCCTGTGATCCAATCGAGCTGAAACTTGGCAAGCAGACTCGTGGCAGCGATCAAAAAAGATCTATCAAATTATCGTTAAAAAATTAGTAATTATAGTATAATTTTGGATTTTTAGAAATTTTATTGTTTTTTTTTCAAATTGGAATCATTAGAAAAGTTTGATTAGCAACGGCGCGGCGGTCCGATAACATCGCGGAATATTATCTAAATTTGAATTACTCCGTCGGTATAATAGGTACATCATTACGAATTTCGAAAATTTACAAAACAATTGGTTCACAGATGACAGCAAAAATGGGTTTTTTGAAGACTTCCACATTACTGAAATCTGATTCTGACTAAATTGTTTGACGCTGGAAATTCATAAGGTACGATATTGATGATAGTTGAGTCTATCAAAATCTTGACATCTCAAAACATCTGACGTTTAAAAATATATTAAATTTCTATAAGTTTAGTGTTATGCTTTAACTCGTCTTTAATTGTTGTTTTATTTTACAAAGAAAGGGGGTATAGTAAAAACTTGGTTTTTATCGGTTACTTTTTTCAATTTGGAATCATTAGAAAAGTTTGATTACGGCGGCCCGATAACGTCGCGGAATATTTTCTTAATTTGAATTACTCCGTCGGTATGCATAATAGGTACATAACTACGAATGTCGAAAAGCTAAATTGACTGACAAATGTTTTTAGAATTTAATCTTCAAAGCATGAAGTGTCTTATCAAAGCTCAAATCATCTGACATTTAAGAAATATATTAAATTACTGTAAGTTAAGTGTTATGTTATATGTTTTAATTCGTCTTTAATTGTTGTTATATTTTACACAGAAAGGGAGTATAATAAAAACTTGGTTTTTATGAGTTAGTTTTTTATAATCTATATTAATTACTAGTTGATTGGCCCGGCTTCGCTCGGGACCATAATTCGGTAAGCATAGAATTGTGTTGAAGTCTTTTTTTTGCTGGTTTCGGCACCTGTGATTGGAATGCTTTGCTGGACCGTCTTTACTTTGCCAAAATATCAACAGATATTTTAGCGCACAGTTATAAAACTCTAGAGAGAACCTTCTAAAACTTTCTAGAGCATTCCGAAATCTCATAGAACTTTCTGGAATCTTCTAGAACCCTTTTTAGAACCTTCTATAGCATTACAATTCTTTCTGGAAACTCTAGATCCACTGACGCACTCCCCCACTCAGTTTGAAACCTTATAGAACTTTCTTCTTCCAGAACTTTATAGAAAATTCTCGAACCGTCTAGAACTTTTCTGAACCTTTTAAACACGGCACACACTCCGCAATTCAGTTTGGAACCTTATAGAACTCTTTCCATCCATTACTTTCTAGAGCATTCTGGAACATTCTAGAGTCACCAATAAACTCATCAAATCTGTACTATTCGACTGATCGGACTCAAAATTTGGAAACTTATTATTTAGGACCAGCTTAGTAACATAGGTACCATTTCCCCTTCCCCTTTTACACTACCCCCCCCTGATATATTTTCAATGCAAATCTGTACTGTTCGACTGATCGGACTACAAATTTGGAAACTTATTATTTAGTACACTGCGGGTAATATTGGCAACATTAATTCCCTCCCATTTTAACTCTTCCCCACCCCTTGATATATTTTCAATGCAAATCTGTACCGTTCGACCGATCGAAGTCAAAATTTGCAAACTTATTCTCTAGGACTAGGCGGATAATAAAGGCGACATTTTCACATCCTTCTCTACCACACCGCCTCCCCAGATATATTTTATGTACAAATCTACACCGGTTGTACCCAAATTTTGCATACATATTCCCGACGGAAAAAATATGTCACATTTCTTCCCTAGACATCCTATCCATCCCAGCCTTGATTAAATGGAAACATTGTTTTAATTAGAGGCTTTGCAAAACAATGGAACCTTTTTTCCCCCCACAAATTTATTTTCAACTCAATCCTTAACCCATGCCACGCCGGGTAGCAAGAGCTAGTTAAATAATAAAAAAATAAAAATAAAACAACCTACCTTTTTCCAAATTTGTTAATGTGTTTTCGTTTTTTTTTCGTACAGCAGAATATTTAAAGTAAAAATACGAGGTATAATGATTTATTCTCTCAGTTTATAACTAAAAAACACCTTAAGGTAATTCAAAACTAGATATTTAACAGTCTGTATATAAAAATATTATTACGCTGTTATTTATACAATCTATTCACGTGAAGATGAAAAGAAACTTGAAGTTAATAGTTATGTATAAGAATTTTTTACATTATTTGGTTTCATAAATATAAACACAGTAATAAAGTATTCCTTAAACTCCCGTCAATTGGTTAATCCAGGGTAAGACGGACGATATCCTGGCGTAGATTCCAGGAACGTTGGGAGCGCTGCAGCTGCTTCCTCCAGAAACCAGGGCATACTGGACATAGGGAGAACCTTGAACCACCGGCCCGCCAGAATCACCCTGAAATTTTCAAGATTTAAAAAAAATTCATAAACTTTTCTATAATTTCGAATGACATTATTGTTTTTTTACGATTATTATAATATTTAATATTAACTTTAATTTTATTTTGTGTGTTTTAACCTCACACTTTAGGTATAAAGATGTACTCAAACGCGTTTCGCGTACATTATTAAGGTTACGTGTATGTTTTAACCTATTTTTAATTTAGGTAAAGATGTAACCTCAAAATTAATATTTTTCACAATTAAGGTAATGTAACCTCAAAACGATATTAAAATGCGGAAATCTAAACACGTTTCACCTGTCAAAGGGTCATGTCAGTCATGTGTCAAAATCATGTCAAAATTCAATTTCGATATGATTTGCCAGGAGATACAGAAGCAGCGCAAGACAGGGAAACATGGTAACACCTTATCGAGCCTTTGATCCCCCGACCCTACTAGGGCAAGGGGATGAAGATGAATGAATGAATAAAATATAAAGAGTAGAAAATACTCTTAATCTGAATATTGTAAATTGCGAGACAACAAAAAAATTGTGAAAGCATATGAGCCATTCTATTAATATGTATTTATTTTCGATACGTACAAAGCATGCACTGGTTCCTCCCACTGAAGTTCCTCCTAAGCAAATTTGCCTTGCAGTGATGAAGGAATACACGCCCTTGCACCTCTCGCTGTCCCACACCGGCAAGCTGACTTCCTGGAGGATTGACGGTACGCTGGTCGAAGATTCCTGTCATTTATTTTAATAAATCTTAAATACTTTTAAATACTCAGAGCTACAAATAGTTACGCAATATTTGTAATAATAACAATATTTTATCTTTGTGAAATCAATTCCCAAATAATATAGCGGTCAATAAAAAATAAAACGTTTTTTCCATACTCGCCAAAAATTTTAAGTAATAAAAATACAAAAAATCACTCATTAGATAGATTTAGATTAAATTTAAAAAAAATGTTTTAGAAATCATTTTGTTAACACATTTTTTACGAATGGGTAGGTACTCGTATAATATATACATGTGTTGTAAATGATGTTTTCAAAAGTTATGTCGGTAATTGTAAAATATTTTTTCACAAAATATTTATTTTAAGTCTTTTTCAAAAAAATGTATTATCTTACAAACTTGCAGCAAAAAACAACACACGTACAAATGAAAAATAATGAATAGAAATGGATATGTTTTACTCATGCTTTGTATGATTTTTTTTAAAATATCAATATCATTAAAGCATACAAGTATATTTTAAATAAATATGTTGTTATAAAACTGAGTTTCGAGTTCATGACAAATATTAAGACGTAGGTATAGTAAAAATGTATATTAATATTCTATAGTTTAACTGTCGATTGAATCCTAAAAAAAATGTTTTATTTTAATTATATTTCTCACTAAAATTCTTCTAAACGAAGAATAAAGTAGCCTGTAAATCTAAAATTGGACGCGATCTTCGGTTTTAGAATTTACACTATAAATTAGCATATAAAATTGATATCCGAGAAAGTGTAATTTTCGATAAATAACACTGCTTTCAGTACCTAAGTATTAATAATGCGTCTTTAAATAAAATAACTCCATGTTTGACACCACTTTATCGAGTTTTAACCAACTAGTTTCAGCTCACAGCCGAGCCTTCATCAGGGTTGAATATAAACAGTTAATATTCAACCCTACGAAGGCTCAATCATTTTATTTTAAGATATTATATCTCACCACAATGTGTTTGCTTCGTGTGAGAATTTAATAATGCGTCGATGGTAATTTAAGAAAAAATAAATATCAATTAGTGTATATTATAGATATCTCACAGAGACGAAACTGTATTAATTATGGGAAAGTAGGTATAGAAGTCATTTGGGTGTAACAGGACTTATGACCTGTCTTTTGGTAGGCTTAAGTGATCACTTTACACAATTGTAACATTCGCCATTTCCACCCATGATAGAATATACCATGCTTATTCATTTTTTGAAAGTTGTATATATGTTCAAATTGCGTGAAGCTTTCATATATGAGTTGTAAACGCCTTTTCCATGCGGCCTGTACAAAGCCATTTTTCATTCCCCTAAATCCCCACAGATGTCGCTAATGAGAAAATCTACAATTGATTTTACGGAATTTAGGGAGCAATATTCTTTATTATGTGTAATGAAATTCATCCGAATACTTGCATTACACTAGGATACGCCAGGAAATATCCAGCACTGTTCTGAAAGATTTGAACAAACTCAAAATATTCTGAAAAATAAATATCTTACAGATGTGACTCCCCATCCGGACACCGTCACAGCAGAGTCCACCGCTGGATCCTCACCACGAGATAACGCCACAATTTGGACACTGGGCCCGAGTACGATTTCAACATTACTCGCGAAAGATACGATGGCAAAGTCGTAGTCCAGAGTGTCTCTCGAGTAATCGGGGTGCGTGGTGTACTTGTTGACCTTCAGGACGGTGCCTCCCTCGAGCACCCGAGTGGTTCCCACCCGGGCGTACAAGCTTGAAAGGTTGATTCCGCTGCAATAACACATGTTGTTATATTCTCAAATTATAAGTGCATTCGTGTGCAGATAACTCACTTGCTTCTTAGAAATTTAAAAATTAAAACAAAATAATACCTACACAAATATGTATACAAGAAGTATTTATGTGAAAATAAACACATATTTGTATGTATATGTAAATACAAATTTAAAAAAACCCCAGCAGGGTTGAATGAATATGAAATTTAAAGAATATGGGGAAAATTAAGATATGAATAAGATTTTTTTAGCATTTATTTTTATATTTTATTATGATAATAGATTATTTCTTCAATAGTACAATAGGGTACGATACCCAATTACTGCGAAAAATAGATCACGGAAACACCCGGGTTTAAGAAATTAAATACAAATGAATTGGGACCTCAACGGTAGTCGAATCTGGAATCCCCGGAAGCCTGTCTATACCCACTGAACTACGAAGTTATATACCAAATATTCTAGAGATTCTAATATTTGAGATCATTAAAACTTAGAGGTACATTTCACTATTTCGTGTGCATTAAAACCAATTTTGCTTAAAACACCTTTTCTGTTATGTGTGTTTATACACGTAAACGGAAATAAAAAATAAAATTATCCGAAAAATACAGTTAACCACTATTCAAGAGAAACGTGTAATAACATGAATCTTGAGCTTCTTTTGAAACTTTAATATATGAAGAACAGTTTAAAGGAAATAAGTAATTTAAAAAAACGACAATTTTAATATATATCACATTTGCTGTAACATTTTTTTGTTCAAGTTTGATCAGAGACAAGCGATGTTGTTTCTCCTACTCTCTACGTACATAATTTCATCATTATGCACCAGCATTCGATCGTACGTATAATACGTATAATGAAAACCAATCGTTATTATCATCAAGCCTGTGAGGCTATCCTATCTCTAGAAAAACTTATTTACCAGATCATCTAAACAAACAATATAATATAAAATAATTTCAAGAATCTAATATACAATAATTTATATTGGCATTATTTTTGAAACATCGTTGTTAACTCACGGCGCACAGTGAGCAGCGGAAAGCAGGAACTTGGTGCTGATGATGGAGGCGCCGCAGCTGTGGGAGTAGCGCCCGAGAATGGATCTGTACTGCAGAGACGCCTGGTAGGGACGCAATTCGATTGTAGTGTCATGACCACCGACAATACGTCCCGGGGACGCTAAAAATATTCAAAGAAAATATCTCAAATAAACACATATGTAAAAATACGAAGACTTGTTTCTTAGTTGATTAATTTTTGTGAGACGTGTCCCGCCTTTCAATAATTTGTATTTATAATATTGTAACGTAATGGAGAGCAGAAGGAATGCGCTGTTCGAATTCCTTTTAATATATCACAACACCATCGAAGGATCTAGAACGACCTATGGCAATATTCGGGAAATACCTGGAACAACCTAGAAGCGACGGGAACCTTCTCCAAAGCGCCAGAAGGGAAAAGAATCTTCTCAAGAGTTCGATAAAGCTAGCGTTTGGGTATAAAAACCGGGACTAGAGTTTTTATTTTGACAGATCTTTCAGTGTGAAGCAAGTCGCGGGACGACGGCAAGGTCTTTCCAGTCGTGAAATTACGAAGCGACAGATATCGAGCAAAATAATCGGCTGGAGTACCTACATGGCGATTTAAATAATGTGCGATAGTTTGGAGGGAATTTTCTAGCAAGTGATAAATGAAGTGTTCCCAACCATAATAAAGTGTTCATAAATGAGTGATATATTGCGAAATTGTATATTTCAAAGAATTGCGTTATGTTTAATTCGTGTTAAGTGACGTTGTCCATTCAATAATTCATTAATCATTTATTAATAAATCACTTATTAAATTCCAGTATTTTTATTTGCCTCCCGCAGCGATAACCCGTGAAAATATACTAGCCGTAAACTCGAAAATTCACGGGACATAATGATAATTAATAAAACCCTTGTATTTAACCTGAGCCGCGCGCAGATTGACGAGTCACACTCGGGCTGCTACATCTCATTAGCGGCCAGTTATCATCAGTTTTGTTATTGTAATTCTAGCCTGATTCCAGCAAAAGGAGACATATAAATATTATAATTTTATGAACTTACCCCACCAAAACCTCACATACGTTAACAAGTAGAACTAAAAAAAAATGTGGCTATGGAGTTCTACAAACTTATCTCCGAAACAACAAATAATTTAAATAAATATAAACTGTGTGTTATTTGTGTCAAAAATAAAATGAAGCGCTTTAGACACTAATGATCGGCAAATTGAGTTTCGTTCCCCGGAGACCACCAAATGCCTAACTTCTTATGAAAATTTAATAAATATTGTAACATGTATTCTTTGTACGAATTTTGTTATTTTTAATTACTTGTATATTTGTACGTACAGATGCACATGATTTCTATATTTCTAGCCGGATATCTTCTTCTTTTCTTCTTCAACCTTCATATCTCCGCTGCTGGACATAGGCCTCTTTCATACCCTTATATCCTTCCTAGTCTATAGCTGATATATTATATATAATTTATATATCACCGTTTTAGTGAGACCTCACCTCAAGAGTGCCTTACGCATTAAAATTATTTTAACAAAACAACTTACTGGCTAAAATTTTTTTATTATTGCTTAAGATTATAACAGTGAATTAAATGCAAAAAAAGGAATTGACGATTAAAACTATAGTTTTAGGTATTTTCGTGGAGCGCATACATGGAAAATATTAGTTACTATTATAACGGGCTAATTCTATAAGTTTTTGTATGATTGTTGTTTTTATTTGTTTTTTGAACTGTGGTAAACTGTCAGTTTGTCTCAGAATACAGAGTGGGGCAATGCAACTTTCTTATTTGAATTGGGCATCTTAAAGCGATGATTGCTCCAAGGAGAGTGGGGCAGCCCATTAGGGAGGGCGCGGCGTAAAGTTGTAGCTTCACTTGGTTTAGTCAGCATCACGAAGGTGGACCTTGCGTTCGCTGTGGAGGCATACTTTTGTAACGGTTGCTCAATCATCTCATCTCCTTGATAGTAGACCGTAAATCTGGTAGTGGTTTTCACTAAGTTTACTAACATTCTGTTATTATGTCTAACCACAAAGTTAATGCTTTAAATATTAATAATATGAAAACATTGACTTTACGCTTTTTTAATAAAATACTCTGAATTAGATTTTTTTTAAATTTCATGATTGTTTAAAATATTTCTGTTTAATGATAATTAAAACTAGTATGTATTAATGTCCGTCACTAACGCTATCAGATGGATTATATAACAATGAGGTACAAGAAGCAAAAAAAGCAAAATCCTCAATTTAATGTCCATCACTAACATTATCAAGGCCCTACGCTACTCTGGATAGCATTGTTCTCACAGCCTTAACTGGCGGCCGAAATGTAAATAAAATTAATTTATTTTTGACGGATTATGGCTAGTTTAAAATAAATATATGAGCAGGTATAATTGTGGTTAAATAATCTCAATTTCTTATAATTAATTTTATCAGATTAACTGCATCGGACTACGAATTCTCATCTAAATTTATATTAAATTGATTAAAGTCTGTGAATTCATCCATTTGAATATCCTTCGTCGCGTACTCAGTTTGAATTCCTTTTCCCATTCGCTGATGGTTATTTTATCAAAATTTTCCATAACTAATCTTTATATATTTACATAATTCTTCGAGATATTTATATACATTTAAAACTATCTCCATTGTTTGGCCTAAATGCAATTTCCTCTATCCTAACTTAGATATATTTGTTATTTTTGGTCACCGTATCTTTAAGCAAAATATATTAAACAAAGAAATGACCGCTCCACTCGCCGGGTAGAGTGTTACTGAAGCGGCCAATGGAGTTGGTTTAAAAAACGAATATCACAATACAAGTTTACGTTTTACAGAGCGTATTACTGATACTAACGCAAGTGGCTTTCATAAATTAAACGGACTTTACATGCGTATACAATAAAATTTACAAATAAATCGTTTTATCACTATCCTAATTCATACTACATTTTCGATGAGTGATAAAAAAGTTTAATTTTAATTTCAGAAAAAATAAATACAATGGAAAATAGTATTATTATAGTAAAGATATCTTTGCGATGATAAGTTCAATTAAACAAAGAACCAATTTACATAAAACACGCCGTAGTTTTTGATTCGTGACTATACTCGCTAGATATTCGCGAATACAAAATTTATTACTTTTTTATTTTTTATTTTATTTTCATTTATTGGTTTTCTTACAGCCATATAATTAATCAATCTTGAAAAAAAACAATAATTGATGTACAGAGTTTTGGGCCAATTACAAGAAAACACAAATATACAATCGATAAAAAAATAAGAAAAAACATGTCCAATAGTGAGTTTGTGTGAGTGTGTGTATTTGCGTGTTTATTTATTTATTTATTTATTTTGTTTTGGGAAAAATTAACAGCAAAACAATCTTAAAAATTTTCCACTGAATTTAAAAATTTACTTTAACATACATTAATAGCGAGTGGAGAGGGTGGAGGGGAATGTGGGACGGGAGTAGAAGGGAAGATATAATGTACAAATTAGTTTGGGTGCGGTTGTGTAGATATTGTTTGTTTTATGTTTCTTATTGTTGCGTTGAAAATGTCAATGTGGTGATAGTTTGTGTTAAATGAATTTGTGGATCTGTACATAATTACGAAAATATGTCAAGAGTTACACGAGTTACGTATGCACGAGCAAAAAATAATTTAATATGATATTTTTAATGTTAAAAAATATTTTATTTTCCTGAAAAGCATTAGTCCGGATAAAGCGCGTGAACAAGATTCGGAACGTTTACTGTGCTATATGGAAATAATATTAACTGCGTTACCACTTCCTACATTTTTGAATAACCAACGTAAATTTATGAGACTACAGTAAAGTTAATGTTAATACTTTGAACTTTCAAATATTTTTTTAATAAAGAAACGTAAATAAAAAAGGCTTATATTTTCCTAAAGAGACACAAAACGTTAATTGGTCATAAACGACACAGATATTGTTTCATCTTAAAAGAGAAAAGGACTGAGAAACTAATTACCAACATGAATATTGAAAAAATAATAATTGTAATAATATTTATTAGCAACGAGCTCTTAATAACGCCCCCAAATAAAAATCATTTATTTTAAAACAGGAAATTAACGAATAAATGAAAATATAAACTGCGAAATGTGAATTGATTGGAAATATCAAAAGAAGATTTATCAGAGAAAGTTTTACTGCATTCCACCGCCACCGTGGGGAAATGGCGCGACGGCAAGTTAGTGAGTTCGTCAGGATCGCGTTATATGAAGGTACATAGTCGTGTTGTATGTTCAAATATACCAAACTTACCGGTTGCACACGCAGCGAGGGCAATACACAAAACTATTAAGAAATGCATTTTGGTGATTCTCTGCAGAACTAAATTAATTTTGAAATCTTCCTTCTTTATATACTTTTTTATCGTCGTTATCATATATAAAAATAATAATAAACATCAAAGTCTAACGTTATCGAGAGCCGGAAGCATTAGAAAAGATAAAATTTTATTTAATTATCGCGGGTTTTTACGTCACGTGTTTTTTGTTTCAGATACTCGAGTTATAACGATGACATATGATATTATTACTCTATAATATTATTATTATATTATTATATATATACAATACTTAAAAGGATTATATAAAAATATTGGGGCTCTATTTTTGTAATAATTTATCAAATCTTATACTTCAGCTGTTGAGCCGCCACCAAATTATTCATATATTTGTTATTAACTTAGCTCATAAGGAAGGAACCTTGATAGCCGCCAAATAACTTGAGCTCTTGACGCACGTTTATTTGATACTAGCTGTCTTTACCCGGCGTTGCAGGGGTTAAGAATTAAGTTTAAAATAAATTTGTGAGGGTAAACAAAGGTTCGATTCGAATGGTATAGATTTGCATCGAAAATATATAAGCGGCGGGGAAGGGTTAAAAGAATAGGGAGGAAATGTCGCATATGTTATCCGCCGGGTTCTAAAGAATAAATTTCCCAATTTTGAGTCCGATCGGTCGAAAGGTATAGATTTACCTAGAAAATATATCAGGGGAGGGAAGGGTTACAATAATGGGGGGGAAATGTCGCATATGTTACCCGCCGAGTCCTAAAGAATATGTTTTCAAATTTCGAGTCCGATCGGTCAAACGGTACAGATTTGCATCGAAAATATATCAGAGGGAGGGAAAGGGATACGAGAATAGGGAGGAAATGTTGCCTATGTTCCCCGCCGAGTTCTAAAAAATAAGTTTTCAAATTTTGAGTCCAATCGGTCAAACGGTACAGATTTTCATCGAAAATATGTCAGGGGGAGGGGAAGAGGTAATAGAATAGGACGGAAATATCGCCTATGTTCCCCGCCTAGTTCTATAAAATATGTTTCCAAATTTTGATTCCGATCGGTCAAACGGTACAGATTTGCATCGAAAATATGTCAGTGTGAGGGGAAGGGGTATTAGAATAGGGAGGAAATGTTGCCGCCGAATCCTAAAGAATATGTTTCCAAATTTTGATCTGATCGGTCAAACGGTACAGATTTGCAAACCAAATATGTCAGGGGGAGGGGAAGGGATAAGAAAATAGGGGGGAAATGTTGCCTGTTGCTGTTGTTACCCGCCGGGTCCCATAGCATAAGTATGCAAAATATTAATCGAATCGGACAAACGGTGTGGATTTGTATAGAGAACAGACAGACAGACATTGAGTTTTATAGGTATAGAGAGAAATATCTCATTTCATTACCTTGATACTTAACGTCATGCAATATTATAAATTTGTTTAACTTATACAGACTTGGAATTGGCATTTCTTCATCATTGAGTAAACGTTTGGGCATACTCTCAGGTGTTAAGGTCGGTCTAAAAGCTGTGAAGCTTTTAAAATGTCATCTTCAAGGTGAATATCGTAAATATTTATTTTAAAAATAAAATAATTAAAAAGTTAATAAGTTTTATTTTCAGTGTTACGATTTTTTTTCTTTAACAAAAGGTCTTTTTTTTATTAATTTGTACATTTTTAATAATAACGTAGAAAAATAACAATTTAAAATTTTCCTGTTTACACATCTCTTCATTTAATTATTCCTGGTGAAAGAAATTTTTCTGAATTTATCTTCTGTTCAATGACTTGTGTATTAGATTCATTTTCATTTATTACGATCGAAAAATATTTTATAAACAAACTTAAGTACAGCTAAAATTCGATTTCTCAATTTACATACACATTCGTTAGTACAAATACAAAGTTACCTCTATTCCAATCGTTATATTTCACAAGTAAAACATCGGTTTATAAGAATATAAACATATCAACACTTATTTAATTAAACAGATTTTATTTAATTTTGTTTTATATTTGGCAGCACTCTTGTCACAGCTCGGCTATGTCTATACAGGCTCTGGCGATGCTAATTTTGGAATAAATTCCCGGGACACCAGCGGCGAAACAGCTGTTGCCACCGCTCACCAGGGCGTGCTGGACTCCATTCTGCATGGCCGGGCCACCGGAGTCACCCTGTAAGTATCAAACGTACCTGCATGTAACACTTATGCCAATTTTAAACATATTAAAATCTCTCACATTTTTAATTTTAAAAATAATTAACTATATTCTAGTATTTTTTCTGAATTTTAAAATGTCGAATTTTACGCTAATTTAATTTTTAAACATACGAATTATTACACACATTATATAGTGAATAAATTAAGTATAACAACATTATTAAATATACTTTTACGTAAGACGAGCTCAATTGTCCCTGGACCGTACCGCCCAAGCACGGGTGTCTTGGTGTCCAGAACGAAGTAATTTTACGAAAATTGTCTGCATTAAATACAGGTAAGTCAACTGCTTTCAAGATTTGTGTGCCGGTATTATGTACTTGTAATATTAACATAATATTAAATAAATAAAGTAATATTAAAGTAATATCCTAATTTTAATATAATATTCAATAAGTGCAAATATGATAGAGCTACCTACACATATTAAGTATTACAGGCTTGTAGATCTATTTAATTTTGAAGTATCGCCAGAACACTTAATGTTTGATAACTCGTTTTGAACATTTTTTACCAAAAGATGCGGAAAATCGATAAATATGATATCAATATTGAAAATCGATAACAAAGTTAGAATAATCTAAAAATAATAATAAATTAAAATAATAATAATAGTTGCAGTATCAAATATGTGTGTCCGTATAAACCTATTATCTTTAAAAAACCTTTATATCAATGAACCATAAACCACTCAGTCCATATCAGAAAAATAAAGCTAAACAGTAGACAGTAAAAGATCGCTACCTCCCAAATTAAGCTAATTAAAATTCCGATACTTAACCGAAATAAATCATATTTAAATACATAATTTTTATAGCAAAAAATCCTTTTTGTGCATGAATAAAAGTGGTATCAAAATAAATAATGTTTGATATGTGATATTTAAAAGTAAATAGAGGTGCAAACTTACATCAACGATACCCCACCCCGAAACAGTAACCATACCATTTTCCGCAGGATCGGCTGATTTTATCGACTCGAGCAAGATTATCAGGACTTGAGGACTCGGGGCTATCTCTACACCTTTACCAAACCCGACCACGGCATAATCCTAGTCCAACTTGGCCCTGCTGCACTGAGGGTATTGCACAAAGGATTCTATCTTCAAACTCTGCCCTCCTGCGTTGTATACAGCTGAACCGACACGAGCGTAATACATGCCCTCCCAGCCGCTGGCACTGAAAATTTGATGTTTTTTATCACGTCTTTATTTACAATTAGGAATTTTAAATTTCTCGAATATCAGATTATAATAAAATCAAAATTAATTTAGATGTTATATCACATTCCATACGTTTTACCTGTGTCTATATGTTCGTATGACGACTCTTCTAAAGAAAAATAGATGAATTAAATATTAATAACGAAATTTAATTATAAAAAACTTGTCAATTAAATAAATATCAACCATATTTTGAATTAATTTACAAATTTGGTCAATAAAATCAGTAAATATTTTTTTAAAACCTACGCCATGGAGTAAATGAATATTTGAAAGTGGCCATAATAAATTGATATACAATAAATTCATTTATTCATTAAAAATGAAGAAAAAACATTATATTTTTTATTTTATGTCAATGTATGTTTTTATAAATCAGGAAGTCCGATTAATATGTAGTCATAAGTTTTTAAAATTATGTAATAAATAAATTTTTAATTTGTGCTCGAGTAAAATCTCACGGATTAATAAAATGACCAATACATTTTCATGTAATTGCTTATATCGGAACGGTACGATCCAATACATTTTCATGTAATTGCTTATAACGGAACGATACGGGTAATATATTTTTCTAATCCTAATAAAGCCAGTCAAAACTCCGGCTGGATGCAATCTTTTTTCAGTCAACCGATCCTGCTCCGTATAATACGTTGGGTCTTTCATCAGATGTTTATAGTGTCAAGGATTCTCAACTCACGGTTCGCAATGGGCAGCAGTTAGAAGGAACCTTGTGCTGATGATGGAACCACCGCATTGAGAAAACACCACACTTCCTCTTCTGTACTGTAAAGATGCTTGGTATGGGTGGAGATCTATTAATGTTTCTTGACCCCCCACAATTCTGCTCGGCCCGGGATAAGCTGTAATATGAATTTAAAATATCTTAATAAAATATTTAAAATAATTCATATTGTAAAAAAACTTTCAAATTGTATCAAGCTTGGTTAGATATTAAGTGATCAATAATATATACCTTATTAAGTTATTTATAGAATTGCAACTATCGTATTGATTTTTTAAAAGAATTATTACTGTAACTCACTCCCTGATCAATTTTTTGAAATGAAAATTATAACTTAATCACATTTGTAAAAACATATTTTCAAAATGATTAGTCGTGTTGATAATGCTATTATTTGAAATCAATGCCGATAAGAAATCTGTAATCAAGAAACACTCGAACTTTCGAAAAATTAATTTTTATTGAATTATTAATGAAGGAATGGAATGATTTAAAATGTTAAATGATAAAAAAAATTCATTTTAAATTTCAAAAAAAATTGGCGTACATAACTCACAAAGAACGATTGAGATATTGATGAATTAATGACAATATTCTTTAAGTTTTACCTGAAACATGGTAAATTATTAACCCAACCAAAATTACTGACAACATTTTCAAATGACTGACTTTTGCATACTATATAATGCATTTCAGATTTTAAATTTATAGGTAAGGTAAACATTTAGATAAAAAAGGACTCTCGAACTCATTTATGGTTTATTGGAGCAATAACTGATGTCTCGTTTTTTGTTTTATAATCCGCCAATATATTGATTACTTTCTCAGTAATAGTATTTTTTTTTGGATGAATAATATTGTGTACTTATTATTATTGTTATAAAATTGTGTGAGTATTTGAAATAATGAGTAACGCAGCAGTCAATATTCTGACAAGATAAAAATTTTAAAGTTTCATCATTTTTCACAGTCACTACATTTATAAGACTTTTTGCGTGGTTCGATTATTAGCAACCATTTGTGAAGGTCAGTTATTTAAGTAATCCTGTAATCAATTTTATATAATAATAATAAAGATTTTTTCTTAAGAATTTATGTAATAAAATTAACTTATTAATTAAATTCAATTTAATAAATTCTCACATACTCTAGAAATTGTATTGTAACGAGATAATTACGCACTATCAAAGCCTCTCGAGGACAATACGATCGAACATTCCATAACACTGTGGTACGCCCTACAACACTTTGAAATTACATACAATATTCTGGAGACGTCTGGAACTATCTAAATACAAGAAATGTATAAAATAATCTCGGAAATTCGAAAAACCAATGTATTTCGTATAAAAAACCAACTTATTGCGGCCCTCGTAGTGCAGTGGGCATCGTAACACTGGCTTCCCATACCGAGGATTCCGGGTTCGATTCCCGGTGAGGTTACAATTTTAATCTACGTGATTTACTCAAGCCTGGGTATTTGGTGATGTATTTTGCTCCAGTAATTGGGCCTCCTGGCCTGTTGAAGCGTAAAAAAAAGGTGGAGCCAGTAATGCGGCGGATCATGTTTATTTTTACCGGCGCGGCGTGACATTAACCAGCGATAAAACGGTTAGCAAAAACTACGTTACTAATGCGTGTGTGATACCAGATTAGACTCATTTTCTTTACCATCCTTTCCTCGCTCATCCGTTCCACATGGTCAAACTTCTCAGCGATATTTTCATTATTCTAGCTACTATGCCACAGCCAGCATTACATTCATATTTAATTCGTACATTCTCCATTATATCAGGCAAAAATTTTCCACGCATGCACCTAGGTAACAGCATTTTCACCGGGTTCAATCTTATTTTGTTCTTATTTGCCAATTTCAAGTTCCTTCTATTAGAATTAGCACCAGTAGTCCATTATGTACCACTTATATTGTTTACTGTGAGATTCTTACTGGCCATAATTGCATTCAGAACACCATTTAATTCGTTTTCCGTAATCACTTTCCTTTCAATATAATTCTCAGCCTAACCGTCCTAAGTAAACATACTTCCCAAATACACAAAATCGTTCACTTCACACACTTAGTCACTCATTCGTCTCCCTCAAACGCTGTCACTTTCATGTTGATAATATTCATTAAAAGTCTATTCTGCATGTATACATCGGACATTTTAGCAACGAAGTACTGCAAATTACAGCTTCATTATAAGATGTGAATGCTCTATTAATTCTTCACAAACACCTCATCAATTAATGAATGAAATAGTTTTCCCTTCATCCAAACTTTCCATAAATTTTGTCTCATCACTATGTCATAAGTCTCTTGCAGATCCATAAAGGCTCAAAAAGTATTTGATTTTTTGCCAAAAACTTTATCTTCTAGCTTAGTGTGATCTGGTTCATGCATCCTCTTCAACTTATAAACGTTTCTTATACTCGTACATTCCACACCCTTTTTTTCGTCATCATCTTCACTCTATCTTTCATAATTTTCCCATATAGTTTGCCAACAGAACTCAATAGCTATATAGTTTACGTAGTCTATGCGCGACCCTTTGTCTTTGTATAGATGCGTGATAATATGCCTTCTCCTATCCATTAGAGCGTGGCTCTCCTCTAAACACCGTTTAAACTATGTTTATCTATGGCGCCATGAGAGAATTACAGGGTTTCCACCCTAATGTACTCGGTAACAACATTGTTATATACCACAGCTTTGTCATTCCTCATTAACTTCAATGCCTTTTCTGCGTTTTTTCAGAAAAAAATCAGTATTAAATACCCATATAAATAACGATTCAAATGATCACATGAACGAAATTTACTTTGCGAATATTTTAAAATTACAATTATAGAATGCAAACCATTCAAAATCAGTATTGAGTAGTGGTGCATATACTATACTACTACTACTACTAATATGAAATATAAATGTACGTTAAGAGTGTATAGCATCACATCTGCATTGAATGTGCATTGTTTCTTCTTTTTTATATTTTGATATTTTATAATTACTCTGTATTTAATATCTTTTATTTTTTTATCTTTTAATAACACTTATTTACTTTGTCATTTTTTATTACAAATAATGTATTTTGTGTAACTTCAAATTATTGCAAAAGGTTTTGTAACCGTTGAAATAAATAAATAAAAAACTTTATAGTACCTACAACTGAGTTATTTCTGAAAACTGTTAGACTATTAATATTAAATTCGCAATGATTATATTATTTATGTAGGTAATATATTTACCAATTATTTTCTCTCATCTTCTCACAATGATGAAATAGAACACTAATTAGAGAACACCTGTCTTGAATTCAGTATAGGAACATATTATTGACAACCATTTTAATTGAAATTAATACTAAACATTGAAGATTGAAAACGTGAAGCGAATTAAAAACAATCCGTTAGAATAATGATATTTAATTAATAATTAATGTAAATAGTACTAATAATATGCCTGTCAAAAATAGACCGTGAATTAAAGTCTTGTATCTTCTGGTTTGTGTCTTCAGGGGTATTATATCGTATTTTTATGACCTTTCTGGCCGACGTTTCCTGATCCGATCATTTCCTGGTGACACTGCAATGTGATCCGAAATGCCGCCACCGACCCGAATGGTCGCAAAAACTCGGCATAAATACCCCAGAAGACACAAACCAGAAGATTCTAAGTGGCCGTGAAAACCTAAAAACATTCTTAGAGTCATAGAGTAATCATTTGTTGTCATCAACAATCAGGTTCAATTACTAAAGTATTGTCATTTCTACTTTGCCTTATTCTGTAATGATTTTCCAATCTTTTTTCTTTTTTCCAATAAACAATTGTAATTTTCATTCGAAATCCTATGTGGTTATTATTACCATCATAGCACGAAATTCGAGCATCTCGCTAATAGTTTCCCAATATAGTGCAGTGTGGGCGCGACCACGCGGTTTCCGTGAAGCCGCCCTAGCCGATGGCAATGTGGAGGCTGCGCGGCCCGGCGTGAGACCCGGCTCGGGAGGCTCTGCAGCGCTGCATGACAACAAATGAATTGAGGCTTAAGATATGGATTAAAGAAAGACTTAAGGTATGGATTAACAAAAGACTTAAGGTATGGCTTAACGAAAGACTAAAGGCGTGGATTAAAACCAAAATATCTGCAACATTTGTATAACAGATTTAAATGTACTCATAGATGAACTGTTAGGTAAGATGGAACCCAGATCAAATTATTATGATACACTTTTAAAAAATATAAAAACATTGTTACTAACGTTAAAGTAGTTGCGTCTAATTTATATTATGATTTTTTTTCATAAATAACACATCTAAGGTTCATATCAATCATATCATACAAAAAAAATATTTTTGGAGGATGTCTATTTTATTATACTATCAAATTGTAGTTACTATACTCTTTAATATTCTTTCTTATGATCAAGCGAACATTTTTTTGATTTGTTTCATTTGAAAAAAAACTATATTTGTAACTCTTGAGTCAAATTTAAACTTTTAAAAAAATTCGTAAGTCAATTTTTTTTTAACAAAACCTAATTTATTTTTCTTTATTAAAAAAAGAAAAACATTTTATAAGACGAAGGATACAAACGAAGCGAATCTGTGACCTAGGATTGAAGTAAGTTTGCTTTACTGATGCACCATAAATGCTGTTGATATAATTTCATTTGTCATGTATCTCAAATAATTAATGAAATTCTGTTACGGTTTTGATATCTAAGTTATGAGTGTGAGATTACGATTAGATGGAAGATAATCGTCTGGTTACACGCAGCCATAATTCTACATGTTTTGCGATAAACAATTTTGTATAGATATACGGGTTCGTATTATGACACTGAATGTTCCGATGGCGAACCTTTTCATATTTGGCTTTCAACGTTTTGGTCCTTAACACTCCTAATTTGTTTTCATATACCCGATATTAATTTATATAAATAAAAATGTAAATTTTCGATTGTCCAATATCAAAAATCTCCTAATGTTTTTTTTGACACAACGTTGCATTCGATTTCGCACAACTTTTTTGAAATAAAGGCGCAGGTACCTACCCTTTCAATATTGATAAATATTTATATATAATATTTTTTAAATGTGTGTCTTTCTGTCTGTCTGTCAATAAATATCTACACCGTTTGTCCGATTCGACTCAAAGTGTGCATACTTGTGCTTGAAGACATTTCCCCCCTCCCATTCTATCCCTTTCCCTCCTCCTGATATATCTTCAATGCCGATCGGAAAATTTGGAAACTTATTCTTTAGGACCAGGCGGGAAACATAGGCGATATTTCCCCCTTACACATTTACCCCTTCCCTGCCCCCTAATATATTAACAATGCAAATATGTTCCATTCGACCGATCGGACTTTAAATTTGAAAACATATTCTTTAGAACCCGGTGGGTAACATAAGAACATTTCTCCCCCACTTTTACCCCTTCCCCTCCTCCTGATATATATTTATTTACAATGCAAATCTGTACCGTTCGACCGATCAGACTCAAAATTTAGAAACTTATCCTTTAGAACTCAGCGGGTAACACGGGCGACATTTCCTTCCTTCCTTTTCACCCCTTCTAATCTCTCTGATATATTTCCAATGCAAATGTATACCGTTCGACCGATCGGACTCAAAATTTGCACTTTTTCTTTATGACCTTTAGGGTACACAATATATATCGAAAATATTGATTCAAATTAGTAACTCAAATAGGTTACAATCTTGACTATGCGAACGTTAGCGTTAGTGCCGGTCATTAGTTTATTCAGAGAATTATATATTTTAATAAATAATTAATACCAATGACGTAAATATGCGATATACTAATGAATGCACTTATTAGTCTTTATTTTCATTTAACTGTTTTTAAATATTAAAAAATATCCATTAACCTTTTTAAAAAATATCTAATCCAGAGTATTTATTAAAAAAGCACAAAGTCAATGTTTTCATTTTATTCAATAACAGTTTTAAAACCAAGCTAATTTTGGAAACAGAATAATAATGAGCATCTATGACACTAATTTTGAAAACGTAGTGAGATCAGCTACTGGATTCTTGTTACGGTTACGGATGGACATTCCAAAATATTATTTTTGGGGATGTTTTACGAAAAGACTTTCAGAATTTCTGCCTCCATTAATAACAACAACGCCAACACTAGCACCAATATTCATGGCACACAAGCAACGTCAGCTCTGATAGTAGATCTTGCAATATAATCCGGAACGTCGGCCCGAGAGATTGGAAACGGCAGAATAAATAAAATGGTGAAAACGTCCCCTGGAAACATTTTTCGTTATTTTATTATGTCAACACACGCTAATTTAAGCTTCATCTGCACTATGTGGGAACAGGGTTTCTTAATTTGCGTACCAGCTTATTCCATCGATTTCACCACCCTCGGGTATAATAGATAGTGCATTTGGCCACGCTGCGCCTGTCGCCTGCGCAGTGTGTTAACGGCCGCCATATTTTAACCATTACAATATCAGTATCAAGTACCAAGTATTTCATGTCCGTTTTGAAACCACCACCGGTCTTGGGCTTAACATCCGATATTATGCAGTGTTAGGTTTAAAATAAAGCGTACAATAATTGAAAAAAATATATCTACACTTAATAGCATACGCACTAGTTAAAGAAGACGGTTCATACTCGTAGCTACTATAAACATTTCCAAAAGGGGGTCCAACGCGCCGTCAAGGGGAACAGTCATAAACCAAACTTACGTTCTGCTACCATCTTTTAAATTTCGCTATAATGTTGAATTTTTTGCTTATTTAAACTAATTTAAAAAAATTAGACTCGGACATTCGTTTCTTCAAAAATTCACTAGTTGAAGATTCTATGTACAGGACTTTGTATTATTTACTTTTGAATATAAAAAATATAACTTATTCCGATGATTCTATAATTTGCTGTACCTACTTATAATCCCATATTTGAAAGGTTCTATATGTATAATATGAAAGAATTAAACTAATTTACTTACTGTATTTCAGATCGTAATATTTATATTTTTAAAATAAGGGCGTTTTTTACCACGCTTGTATTAGATTCACCTGTTTATCTAAACGGAATCCTATAATCGATATTTCACCCGCTTCATAATGTCCACTCGAGCTGAAATTTCGCACACAGATCCATTGATCCATCATAATTATTTAATCAATATTTTATATGGAAAAGAAGTTAATGAGCTCACCAAAAGGTGACGCTAATTATTATTATTAAGACTTCAAAGTAGAAAATAATATCACAAGAAAAAAAAAATTTTAAAAACGCTTATATTTAAATATTCTAAAAGCCATTTTCCTCCATCAAAAATTGAATTCTGTAATATTTATCACGCTTATACTTAAAGGTACTAAGGTACATTGAAATAAGAGCGTGTTTTCTCAAAAAAAAATTATAAAAGTGTCGTGAAATGTGCGAAATAAACTTGGAATACACCATGAAATAATGTGTTCAGTCTGTAGAATTAGTAGAAAAATTTTCATTTTACGCTGTTTTCAGTCACGATAATCTCTTTGGAAAATAATGGAATTAAATAAAAATAATTTGCCAAATGCAATAAATTTGAGCCTCAGGAGACGCCAAATATAATGCTGGTAGAGCAGTAAAATATTCGCTTTATTAAGATTGTCACGCAGATTGAAAAACACATGGAGGCGCGCGAACAAGCCGGTCGTTATATCGAAAGGCAAAAGGTAAAATTTATACATTTATGATTATCTGCTATTTTTTCTGTAAACCATACCTATCGTAATAGATTTAGTAAATTTAAAATTATTCATGTGTAGTCGGTGCCGTTGTTTAATGAATTTAAAAAAAAAAACACCAAAAAAAACGCAGCGTTCGGAACCGTTTATTTTATTTCTCTAATAATTGTATACTGCTTTTCAACGTCGGCCGAGAGATTTTAAAATTAATATACTTTTAATACTTTAAGCACATGTTTTTTAAGGAGTCACTATTCGTCGGATAATTAATTTTAATTTTCCAATACATTTTTCGTCGAGGCATGGATGCACAACGAAGCACATTTAAAAAAAGTCCCGTTTTCAACTAAAAATTCTTAGAAGTGAACTCCGAAACAAAAGTATGTGGACCCATTTAAAGCGTGTGAATATTGTGCAACTTTAATATTTATTCTAATTGTCATTAGACGAACCTACATAAACAAATGCATAACGTCCATCGAAACACCGCTCTCTCTGTTTGCTCTTGTACACCCTCACCTCCTAGCGACGAGGTGTTCAAACACAAATTTAATCTGATAGGCAAATATAATAATGTGTCTGCTACCGGCCGAGGGGAGGTGCGTGTGTTACGGTTACAACTGTTTTATTTACTTTCGCATATCGCGCGGTTCCACACCGAAATCCCCTCGGGGAAGGGGATTGTCAAAGTAGCACACACCGAATACCTAACCTAACTGGAAACTTTCGGCGAATCTGAGTTCCAGCAGAAATGTGAGTAAATACGCCGCGGAAGATTGGTCTCGTACAGCAGTTTATATTCCATCTCGCCACTCCACACAATTTCGTGTGTATGGCATTGTTCCTATTCAAATAGAAACTGATTTATTTCTTTGTTGGACACGTGTGTTAAAGCCCTTTTTCTACAGGTTCTACTGTAAATAACTAGCCACCTTTAAAATTAGAAATTTCACGATGACCACTGAGATAGTTATTTTTTATATTCAAGAACACATTATTATTGTGAAATTGCAATTTTTTCAGAACAAAGTTCTGTGAATTTAAAAAAAAAATTAATTAATCAATTAGAAAGACATACAGAAAAATCAAATTCACGAAAAAATATTAGACTTACAGATAAGGTCGATATATTCACGGAAATATATAATTTTACATTTCGCCGAACAATTCGTTCCATAGATATAGTCGAGAAAAAAACAGTGTATTTTTAAGGCTGCGAGTTTTGTGTAATAGACAAGTAAATTTAGCGTGCTTTTTCGAAAGGTCCTATGCCAGGCGAGAACTACGCGCACGTCATTGTTATTTTTTACAAATTCCACCCAAAACTTTCGGTGTAAATTCTATTTCTTTTCTATGGTGAATATAAATATACATACCATCTGTCATCTGTCATATCATAACATAAATGATATAAAATGTTTGATTTATTTTTGTGAAAAGAAACGTATATCTGAAATTAGTATTGTTCCCGATTTTATTATATATAAATCGTCTTCGAAATATATTTAAATTTTTTGCCATATTAGCTATACCTATATAAAATATTTATTTATTTATGAAATTTTGTTTAAAATACTTCTTTTATAGTGCAGTTATTTTTGTGGATTGAAGTTACTCAAAATAGTTCATTATATATAGTTAAAAAAAAATTAAAAATGTATATACCCTTATAGGTATATGCGTAGGTATATATATATTTTTAATATAGGTATATAGTCATCGGTCACAGCATAACCTAAGTTTATACCCACTGCACGCCACCGCTATATACACACAAAAAATATCGATTTGTATACATTTTCTATGTATAATTGTAAAAATATATATTTATTTTTAATTAAATAAATAAATATAAATAAAAAAATAAAAAATAGCCGATTACATTAGTATATTATTTTATTTTTTTTATAATTCTTTTATCGCAGTATTTTTGTACAGAGAACTTGATATATTTCATGAAAACAGCGCCATTTGGCGTATTTGTATTGTTAGTGACGGAAATTGTTGCATAGAGAATTATGTATTTAGATCAATTGATCCCTTACCTTGCAACAAATCCCCCGGGTCAGACGAGCTGGTGGCTGAATTATTTAAAGCAGCAGGTGGAGAGTTTGTCCAATATCTTCACAACATAATTCAAAAAGTATGGACAGAAGACGAGATGCCCGAAGAGTGGAGACTAGGAATTGTATGTCCACTACACAAGAAAGGCGACCAACTCTATTGCTGTAATTGCAGGGGAATAACGTTGTTAAATACCGGCTATAAAATAATGTCCAACATCTTATACAAAATATTGCTCCCAATGTCTGAGGAAATCATTGGCAAATCAAATCATGGCAACTACCAATGCAGCTTCAGGCCGGACAAATCATGCATTGATCAAATTTTCTCCTTGAGACAGATCTAGAAAAAACGTTAGAACACAATGTCGAAACTCATCATCTCTTTGTAGACTTCAAGGCCGCGTATGATAGCATAAATAGGAATGCATTGTACATTGCAATAACTGAGTTTGGAATATCGCGTAAGCTGATCAATCTGGTGGAACTAAAAATTTCCCCAGTAACGTGCAGAGTCAGGGTCGGCAGTGATCTGTCCGAGCCCTTTGAAGCGCTCCACGGGGTGAGACAAGGAGATGGATTGGCCTGCCTCTTATTCAACATAGCCTTAGAAAAAATTATTACAAATGACAATTATGTCGATTAGCTTACGCTATTAGACAAGCTTACGCTGATGACATCGACATACTTGCGAAAACTCCCGACGCTTTATGTAATGCCTTCATAAATCTTGAAAGTTCTACCAAAAACATGGGTCTCATAGTAAACCAGCAGAAGACCAAATACATGGCCGTAGGATGCACCCAATGAATCCCAACTCTCTCGTGTGGAAGTCAAAATTTTGAAACGATACCAAGATTAACATACCAAGGATCCCTGATAACATGCATCAATAATACTACAGAGGAGATCCAGAAGCGCATAGTGAGCGCAAATCGCTATTATTTCGCAGATAAAATCCAGACTGCTGTCCAGAAACACCAAGATATTAATGTACAAAACGCTTAGTACGCCAGTGCTCACGTACGCAGCTGAGACGTGGGCACTAACTAAGAGGAATGAGCGAGCATTGGACGTTTTTTGAAAGGAAAATTTTGAGACGTAAATGGACTTTGGCGCAGACGTTACAACAATGAGCTCTTTACTCTATTTAAGGAGCCAAACGTCACAAAATTCATAAAACTGGGAAGACTTCGGTGGCTGGGTCATGTGGAGAGAATTTCTAAGGCGTAATTCCGAGAACAACGCGATTTCGGATCGGCACAAATAAACGCGGTTATATAAACCTTTTATTAAGATTTTTGTACATTTTTGGTAGGTACTTGAAAAAAGCTAGCTTATTGTGCATTTATTCGTTTTGATACAAGATAGCGAAAGCTTAACTGTTAACTTAACTTAACTTAACATTAAGTAGATGTTCCTTATTCCAGTGTCTATGTATATCTCTCTCTTCCAATTCACTATAATTATATTATCTGTCTAGAATCATTTTTCAATTGGGTACTATTTATTAATCGCCAGAAAATATTTTTGTCAAATGAAATAAAATTAATTATTAAAACAAATTAATTAAACTTATTAGAAATATATACAAAAAAACTATTGATGAATTAACTATTACTCACAATCTGGAGATTTCCGACTCTGTGATTTTCAATTTCTCTATGTTAACCATTTAATATATATAATTTGTATGCACCTACTTAATTATTGTCATTTTTCTCTTTTTTGTATGCGTGTAACTCTCTTTTCAGATTTTATTCAAAAAATGTAAACATGGGTGCTTGTTTAATATTAATTATTTTTATAAAAATTAAAGTTAGATACTTATTATAGATATTTATTTTTCGTGTCACATTTTCAACATAATTTATCAACCGAACGGGTGCTAATTTATTAGTCAATTCTTTTCAAAAGGACTCTTAAAAGGCTCAATATACCCCTGCACATGGGTATGTATCGGCTGTACGTAAATAAAATTTTCACATTCAGTCTATACAAACTCCAACTAAATGTTAGATCAGACAAATGCGTACATAAATAGTTTCAAGAAATATAACCCTCTTTACTAGAAGCTTTCATCTGCAATAGGGGATGAAGTCTACGCTAAATACGATAAGAATTAGGATTTAGCGCATGCTCCCCACCACCTTCGAGTCCCTTTTAGGAATTTCCAACTAACTTACGCTAATTTCATTTGAGTTGGGATCTTTTGTTGTACTTTCATGAACTTTATATACGTATATTCATGTGTAGGCACGTGTATTGGGACGACGTATTTTATAGTGAGCATAACTAAAGACGTTAGCACTTCATAAGCTCTAACCCTTTAATGATAAAAGATAGGGTTGGAAAACTTTCTTCAATTTCCTAGATATAAATAAAGTTTATTTTGTCACTATTCCTTGTAAAATGATATTATTAACGGTAAGTAGATAGCACAGAAGTACTAAAAAGCCTTAATTACATTATTTCTAATTGATATATTAATTTATTCTTATTCTTAAAATATTCCAAGCCACTTCACCTATGTTCTCTAAAATATCATTAAAAAAATAATGGTATTTTTGTGGAAACCTCCAGCTCATTCAAAAGCACGTGTTAACAGGTATTATGCAAATACGATTTGTTTTGTTGATTGAGTTTTCATTATTATTTGTGGTTTTGAATAATGATCATCTTTGAATTAAAATTGATGATGACGAAATTCATTTTCATATTGTATCTATATATATTAAGAAATCTATATATTATTTACGCTAACCAATTTCGCCTATCTCCGGATAATTTGTGTTGCCAGTTAAACAAAAACAAATGGCGAAATCGTATAAAGCAGCGAGAAGTATGGATTGTTTTAAAATACATGCAGATAATAATTTAATGTGTAATGATATTATACACGTAAAATAAAAATGGTCACTTATAAAAATAATGTACTTAATATTTATATACGTTTATTAATTTTTGATACATGTACATATTTGTATTTCAAAATTGTTTGTAAATTTCGCCATATCTTTTTTGGTTATGTAAATCCAGCTATAACCCAGCTGTTACTGCTGTCGGTTCGGCCGTTCGTCGCCATTTTGGATGACAGCTGTGTACGTTTTCTCTTTAAACTATATATCGCTTTAAAAAGCTCCTTTTGGTTAGAAAAATGTTATATCATAGTGAATGAAATGAATCAAGACGCGGATTTTAGATTACAGAGCAGTACATAATTATGTATGATATTTAACTGTCATATTCATGTCTTTCAGGTTAGAATTTCGTGTTTCGGAAGTGATAATTTATATTTTCCAGAACATTATTAATATGAGGACATACAGAACAACGTTAAATTTAGTGCAAGAATATCCTGATAAGAATGAAAAAAAATTGTTCAGAATTTGAAATGGACCACGTTTTTTAATGTGATGGCAAAGAGTGTCAATTTGACAATTGACAAAGCATGTTCAAAATATTAATTTTAAAACTCCGCTCTGACTTATTAATCGGTTAGAAATACTGAATAAATACTTTGTCTTAATTATATCTAAACTACCCGTAATTAAAAGTGGAAATTTGCCAGATACAATTGGCCACGAAGCGGCTGACGTAGGCGTAGACAATTGTGTTTGCTACACAGCATGGGTGCGAAGCGGCTACAATAGCCGCCCGCAGGGCCTAAAAGTAAGCAATCGGCGAAAGCCGATTGCCTTCCTGCTAGTCTATATATTAATTACGCTAACCAATGTCGCTGTCGCCGGATGATATCTGTTGCCAGTTAAAAAAAAAAACATTTTAGAGTACATTTAAAAGATTGATTTTTTGAGTTTTACAGATCACTTTAAAATACATTTAGATATTATTTAATATGTATAAATATTATAGCGTTATTTAATACGAATATGATATTTATTGATTATTGATTAGAAATAACGAAATACCACATTTTCTTATTTTATTATTTATTTTTACTCCTGGCAAGTCATATCGAAATTGAATTTTGACACATGACTGACATGACCGTTTGACAGGTGAAATCTTTTCTTTATATTATGCACCCAGATTACATAGAAATATCGTGAATATTAATTTTGAGGTTACATCTTTCGCCTAAATTGTGAGGTTAAAACACACACGTTACTTTATGCGTAGTTACTGTTTCTAGGTTATGTTTTTACTTCGAAATTGGTAAAATTGGTGTCTTAATAACTTTTCTCAAAAAACGTCTCTCGCTCTTTCCGTAGTTTCATACACACATTCTAGCTATTTATTTATATTCAGATTTACTTCTACCTTTCTTCACATAACAAAAAAATTAAGGATTTAAAAATCAAACATTGTTTCTAATTTTTCAGTCTTTCAAACACTTATAACGAATACATCTAAGTGATATATAGACCTCTTTCCACTTAAGAAAAACAATTGAATTAGTATGTGTCCGACTCACGTTGTTTCACTGTGTTGGTATTTACAGGCATAGGTAAACACCAACACACGTAACGGCTTTATTATTCTTCATAGGAATTTATCCGTTGGTGACGGCTTTTAGTAATCATATATTGAAAACTGAAATTACATATTACAGGTGAAAAGCAGGGAACATTACATTTTAAGCAATTGGTAACCGCCGATTGCTTGCTGCTAGGCTCTGGGGTTGGACTTCTACCTGAATCAGAATTATTAGTTATTTAAAAACTCTAGGTGAACGTACATATATAGCGTGTACCAGTTTCCTAATATACAGTTAAATCCCGTTATTTTTTTTTATTATTTTTTTTTATTCTTAAAATAGGTAATATAATAACATTTATATTTCCTAATATATACATTATAAAAATCATTATATCAAATTTCTGATCAAAAGTACGTATCACAAACTTTCTTAGTTTTTTCTTAAAAATTTTGATATTTTTTTCGTCTCTAATATCCTCTGGCAGACTCACATACAACTTCTCCCATTGTACATCACAGAAGATTGCGATCTTTTTTTCTTTCTAAATGGCAATCTTATTTCATCTTTTTTTCTTGTACAATAGTCATGTTCATGATGGTTTTCTCTTATTTTTCTTACTAATTCAAATGTATTGTTGTGTCCATTAACAATTTTGTATATAAATAGAAGTACATTAAATTTCATAATTTGTCTAAATGTCATTATTTATAGACTTTCTAACATCGATTTGATTCTTGTGTATCGATTTCTTTTTAGTATAATTCTTAATGACATTAAGACAGTGTTTGGTCCCAAATCAAAAATTAAGGATTTGTTAAGATCAGCGAAGAATCGAGATCGCTTCGGGATCGGGACAAACGGCGCGTACAATTTTCAAAAGGGTCAACGAGCACAAATGGGCAAAATCCAGAAAAATCAGCATTGGCTGAGCATTTTCTGGATACCGGCCATCATTTTGCATTCGAACCAAAAATCCTTGGAAAGCCTAAGAGTCACCATACGCGTCTTATCAAGGAAGCACTAGAATTCTACAAGCACCCGATAAATATTAATAGAGATGATGGTCTCAAATTAAAAACATCTTGGTATACGGCGCTTCAAAGTCATTCTCGTCGCAGACTCCGCAGAGATAGTGATCAGACAACAAATGAATCATACACACAACACAATACAACACATCATGACTTGGGCACGGTATTGCAAACCGATACTTAACCATAACACCAACATTCAAGACAACACATCAGCAATGATGATAGACCCTGCAATGGGATCCGAAACGTCGGCCCGAAAGGTCGTAACAACACGGCATAATACCCCAGAAAACACAAGCATGAAGACGGTTTTATGGATTTGTTTCACTCTTTTTTATTTTTGATAATGGAGAGGATAGTTGAGTAATGGTGAATGTATATATGATAGCTTGAGTTTGTTTACTTGTTTTACTAAAAATATGATCGATACAAGTTTTGCTTTCGTTGGATATTCGAGGTGGTTCATTAATAAGACTTTTAAATCCGTGATGTGCAAGAGTCTGCATATAGTCATATTTTTTTGGATGCCCATTTTCAAGAATTTCGATATTAATATCTCCGATAAGAAATTATTGGTAATTTTGAGTAGATTAAGCTCGTGCGATAGGGAGTTAAGAAATGGGTTCTAGATTTTTTTTGAGGGTGATCGATAGATTGCTAGTATGATTGTATCTTTTCCGATTGACAACTTTAGACAGTTTGCATTATTAATATTAATCTCTCTAACATCAGCTTCTATGTCTTCATTAATGTATATTACTATTACATCACTTTTCCCATTATTCAATAACGTTGAGTAAGGGATATATTTGTCTATTTGTAACGCAGAGTATTTATCGGTAATCCAACATTCGGTAAGTATAATTATGTCCTAATTTAATTTTAGACTTTTGATTAATATTTGTAATTCATCGAAGTTTTTATTAAGGAAGGGGTAGGATTAATTCGTACAAAAAAAGGCATGTTTTTGTGAATTTTTTGTGACGACACAGTTAAAATCTCTTCATTAAAACTAATAGTACAGTAAAGTATAACATTTGAAGAATATTGTGTAAAATTTTCAAGAAGAAATATTAAAAAATACGGCAGTGGCAGAAAATATTAGAAAGTAGAATTTCGGTGTCCCTCATAACTTGGTGCTGGATCATCTAAAATCAAAAAATCAAATTTCATTCGTTAGATAATAGTTTTCCCCAGGTAACTCTTAAAGGGTTTTTTGAAATTTTAATTTTTCATTTTTTGGAACACTTTGAAGGGAAAAACGCGATTTTTTGCTAAAAAAATGGGCTAATTTGTTATTAAAAAATAAAAATTATTAACAAAATTGAAAAAAATCTCCAGCGTTACCTTGTAAATTATGTACAGAAATAGTGTTCAAAATTTCAAAAGGATCGGTGTAGTAGTTTTGAAGTTATGAGGGACACCGTTTTTGAAAACGTTAGATGTGGGGAAAACGCTTTAAAGTTTTGCACACTGTAAAATTCAAAATAAAATTCGACACTTATTTTATACTAACACATAATCCTCGATGCCATGTTCACACAGAAAAAAGCTTTCATCATCAGCATCTTTTTGTCCTTGTCTACGCAAATCTCTTCCAATACAGTAGCACGTCCGGTAGTCTTCAGGTGAGCGCGCCTCTCAGCTGTCCGAGCAGGTATAGAAAATCAGTCAGAGCATCGCTCAAATGTTCATAATTTCGTCAATTTTGCTCCGATTGACTTGAAATTTTGATACAATATTCTTGCGATGTTATACATTGATTTAAAAAATTTAAAATAAAATGTACAAAAAAGAAGTTAAAAACCTTATCCCCCCCTTAATGCTCCTTATATTTTTATGTAAAATGTTAAAGTTGTATTTCAGTAATATCAAGTTTTCCGGATTAGAAACAGTTATTGTTTCATCCATATTGGTATTGGTTGTGTAATGTATATTAT